>JAHDVF020000263.1:0-77205 GCA_022606425.2 Lepidostoma basale | reverse complement strand
ATACTTGAAACATAAGTAATTACAATGTTCCTTTAAATGCCTTTGTACTGTATTAAAAAATATATATAAAAAAATGTTTACTTTGTATTTCGTTACTACGATAATTATCAATTAGTTAGTTATTTATTGATTGATAAATTTAAGGTGATAGATACCGTAGATATTTTTTTCTCAATAGGATGAAAAAAATATGATTTAATTTATAAAAAATCCTAAAAAAAAAACATTTTCATATTTTACAATGAAAACAAAATTAAAGTGTGTTGGACATAATAATATTTTTTTCTGATTTTTATTAATTCTAATTGCTATGGATAGAAAATAGTTTACGAAATCCGAAATACTCTACAAATCAACGGCTCAAGTCGGCCGTTACCAGAAGATGGCAGCGCACTGCCGAAACCGGTGGTAATTATAAAACTAGTAGGATTGCTCCCCGAAAGTACTGGAGAACTCTGAGAAATGCCTTCTGGTCTCAGGTTTGAGGAAAGGAAAATCCTGATCAATCCTTCTCGTGGTGGGGAGTAAGCAACGACCTCGTGTCGGCAAATATAGACAGGGACCGAGCGTTGACCGGAATAAGCTGACCACCACAACTTTCGCCTTACCAGGTGTCTTTTGTTTAGGGCACCTTCTTGTCCTGGAGAAGTAAATAATCTCCAAAGGCGGAAAAACCTTCGTGGCCAACGGCATAGGATGTGGAAAGAAACGGGAAACTACCACATATAAGGCCCAAGCGGCATGCCAAGAACCAGCAAAACGTGATAAGGCCTCTTGCATGCCATAATTCAAATTCAAATCATTTTATTAACTCAAAAGACATTACAAACAGGAAAATGTTTAAGGCATCTATTGAGTACAGGTAAAATATTATAAAAATACAACAAAGTACCAGGAACGCATCAGAGATGGTTAGACATTAGGAAGACAACATACTTTCTAAAGTCAAGAGTATTTGTCCCCTGAACGTACCTTCACTAATATAAAAGACGTCGATCTCCGAGGAGACCGCGTTCAGCAGACTAATTGCTCTTCCCACCGGTGTTACCAGAGGCAGATTGGTTCTGGCGGCCGGTTGGTAAAACAATCTGTGCTGTCGCTGTCGGAGAAATCTATCAGGGACAAAAAGACCAACACCCTCTAGCACGGCCGAGTTCTCGAAATATCCCCTGATTAATTTAAAGAAATGGGTTACGAGATTCCCATCTCTTCGAAGCTGTAAAGAATTGGTTCCTAGCATTCCTAAAAGAAATGCCGTGGGATAGAGCCACGGATAACTACCATACTCCCTCATGTAGAGATACCTCAGAATTTTTTTCTGAACTCTCTCCAGCATAATGGAGGGTATGACCGAGGAGACAAACTCTAGGGAACGCCCACGCCGAGAGTACCTGGAGGACCTGTTGGTGGACGTGCGCTGCTCATCAAATGCAGATTTCAAAAGAGCCGCACAAGACAGGGAAGAATGGAATAGAAGAATAGAGGAAATTGCTGCAAGCCAATCCCAGGATTGAAACCAGAGAGAGAGAAAGAGTAGGATAAAACTCAATACTTTATTACAATATGACGACAAACAAATATTTTATAACATATAAATCAAATAATGTCTTTTTGTTTCAAATGTGATACAAAAATATTCTTTCGTTGAATTCCTAATTTCGTGTCATCGTGTACATTAAGGATTATTTAAAGTATTCCACTGACACACAAAGCACCATACGATAACAAAAACAGACTTCTTTTATACGAGGGGCAGACAGACGTATGCGGCGACATGTTTTTTTACTTATGCAATAAGAAATTTAATTTGAGACGCGTATTATCAGAGAACGCTATAAAAGGAGCTAAACGACACTTTTATGTCTCATCAGATAACTACTAACGTGAGAAACGAGTCCTTTATCTGACAAGGAACAATTTAACACCAATATAAAGCACTTTTATTTTTACAATGCACAAAAAAAACAAACACGAACCAGCAAAAGATTCAAGAGAATCCTTTCAAATTTAAGTTTTTTTTCGGTGTATTATTACAAATCCTCAGACAAAGGACTTACTTATACTAATAAATATATATTTGTCTTAACTGTATTGTTACGGTCTTCCAAAATGAAAATGCACGATCGACTGGATCTCGATGATTTATTATATAAATATACAATATGTGTGTTACAAGCTTTGTTTCCAAAATTAATGTGTGTGACAAATACAGCAAATTCCCTATTTATAAGCAGGAGTTATCAAGAAACATTAAGATAATATCCTGGACCTTGCTGCATTCAAAGTGCATAAGTTCTGTTGAGCTTTCAAAGTCCATATTCACAGTATGTTTACAGATAGATTAGGGGGAACAGGAAGTCCACACCAGATAAAGAGATGCTTAATTACATTTTTTGGGCCTGCTTACTAGTGGGCACATAACACCTCCCTCAACAAGATGAGATAATGGCCTTTTGCTTTTATCTCATATCGTTTCAGAGTCTTGCACTTCTCCTTGGTGATGTCTCTTCAAGAGATTGTTCATCATTTATTTATATATCGTTTTGTCTAGTTACATTCGATTTACATATTAAACAATTCATTATGGCTGGTATACACATACATTGGCTTAAATCATCATTTCTTAAACTTTTGTTCAATATTTCTTACATTATGTTACTTATAATTAACAAATATCAGAATTGACAACATTATTCAATGCAAGAAAAGTAATGGTTGCTTACAATTATTTATAACATTTTTGATTGAATGAATCTTTTCATTTATTTTGTCTGATTATTAGCTATTACAATTTTTAATTTTCTAGCTAAACATCTAATTTCATTGAAGTTATTTATAATTCACAATTACAAGGGAAATTATTAAGTTAAATTAACAAATATATTTCACAAATTGGTCTACTGTACTCGTCGTATAAGTTATACACTTTATTATCAGTCTTGACAATTACTTTATCATCAAATGTTACAAATTATTCAAATTATCTAATTATGTATAAGTCGTTTACAAAAACATAAAATCCATCAGTTCCTTTTAATATCTTGTTATAATTCTAAATTAAACATAATTTTATTTACTTTCAAAAAATATAATTTCAACTTTTCAAATTTTTGTCGAATATTTGTTTATTCTTATCTAAACTAATAAAGATATCCTTAACATTAGTCGGTGTTATCTTTAAAACTTGAATTCGTTATTTTAACAGTTCACAATTCTTTATCCTCAGAATTTAATTTATTAGTAGCGTCATTGTACACATGTCCTTCGTTATCATCTAAATTTCCAAAAAGACCTTTGAACGCATGTCCTAAAACCTCGTGTGTTTCTAGTTTTTTGTTCGCCTAGAGTTTCTTTTAAATTTTTATCTCATTGATTAGATACTGCAATTAACTTTGACAAAATATTCAGAGTTGGTTCATAATTTTTAATATTATTATAATTATCTTGGAGTTATTACACAAATCCTTAGTTTTGGCACATAATTTTAATTAATTCTTAACTAATTCAACTAAAACCGTTGAACAATATGTTTTTTTTATTTTTATTCTTACATGTTAACAATAACTTCTATATCTATGTACTTTATTAAATTTCAATAATTCTCTGTGAAATTAACTTTATTCACATGTTCTTAGTAAATTCCTGCTGATGACGTAATCGGAATACAATTGAATCCTTGACAAAATTCGATCTACATCAATCTGCAAAATTCGCCTTTTTTAATCTGTTACAATGTACTTTAACCTTTTTATTTTTTATCATTATTGTACAGTTTACATTCGAATTTACTTTAATTATTTTATACGGTCCTTGATAGTTAGTGAGAGTTTCTTTGAATGATTACTTTTTATTGATTCGTTTTTTAAATAAACTAAATCGTTTACTTGGAATTTTTCGTTTCTTTGTACCTTTTTATCAAAATTATCTTTATATTTATTTCTTGAGAATGATTTTTCTGCGGTACCAGTTATTTCCATAGGCATAATATTACTTTTACGAGAAATTTGGTTTCTTTGACACAATTCACATTGCTTTATATATTTTTTTATATCTTTCTTCATATTTTTCCAATAAAATCTTTCTTTCAATCTATTATAAGTTCTATGAAAACCTGAATGTCCTGCATGGGGAGAATCATGATTTTCTTTAATTAATTCCGGTATAAGTTCGGAATCTGGATTAACTATCTTATTATTACAAACAGTAATTTTAATATCCGAGTTAGCAAAAACAAAGTGTAGTATTGACTTTACCTTATTCCAATTTATATTATTCATTCCGTTGTCAAACCTTGGAATGGAGATCGATTCTACTTTTTGTGAAGTTAATACATTTTTTAGTTTCATGAAAGAATAGAATATGTTTATATACGTAGGTTTATCCCAAAAGTGTTCTTTTATAATTAAGTGATAAACTTTGAATCCGTTGTCTAATTCCGAAGATAGAATATCTTCTATACACGTTTTGCTTTTATTTATTTCATCGTAATTATTGATTCTATTTCTTACTTCTGAGGCTATTCGCTCAGACATTTCCTTATCGTTAGAAATAACATTACATAAATTATCTTTTCTTTTTAATAAACTTTCATCCGTTTCGAATATATTTTCATTATCGATAACGTCCTTATTAGTATAATGGTATTTAATAAATTCTTCATAAGAGTTGCTTAGTGGACTAATTTTAAATTGTAATATTTGATTATGATCGATTCTTGATAATGCGTCTGCATTAGAATTTAATCTACCTGGTTTATATATAATATCATAATCATACTCTTCTAATTTTAATCTCCAACGAATTAGTCGTGATCCTGGATCTTTACAATTAAACAGCCAAGTTAATGGTCTGTGGTCAGTGATTATATTAAATTTCACTCCGTAAAGATAAGGTCTGAAATGTTTGACTGCATAAATGATAGCTAAAAGTTCGCGTTCTGTAGTTGAATAATTTGATTCAGCTTTATTTAGTGTTCTTGATGCAAATGCTATAGGTAAATCCTTTGAAATCGGACCTTGAGACAATACTGCTCCAATAGCAAAATTACTTGCATCAGTCGTTACGTTAAACCGTTTGCTAAAATCAGGGTACTGTAAAATTGGTTCACACGTTAAGTGATTTCTTAATATATCGAATGATTCTTGTTGTTTCTCAGTCCAAATAAAGGGAATATCCTTTTTTAACAACTGCGTTAAGGGTTGTGAATGTTTACTAAAATCTTTAATAAAACGTCTATAAAATCCTACAAGCCCTAAGAAACTTTTAATGTCTTTGGTTGTTTTTGGAACTGGGTAATTTTCAATAACTTTAATTTTTTCCGGATTAGCTTTAACTCCTTGTTCTGAAATAACATGTCCTAAATATGCTACTTCGCGACGCATAAATTCACATTTGTCTGGTTGCAATTTCAAGTTATGCATTTTTAATTTATTGAAAATTTCTTTAAGTCTTATTTCATGAGTTTCTATCGTGTCGGCATATATAACAATATCGTCTAGATAAGCAAAACATCGTAGTCCTTGAATTCCTGATAAAACATTGTTCATTAACCGTTGGAACGTACTAGGTGAATTTTTTAACCCGAATGGCATCCTTGAAAATTGATAGTGTCCCGTCGGTGTAGAAAATGCCGTTTTATCCGCATCTTCTGGTTTCATAGGTATCTGATGAAAACCTGAAGCCAAATCTAAAGTTGTAAAATACTTTGAATGTCCTAATTGGTCTAAAATTTCTGTAATATTAGGTAAGTTGTACGCATCGCCAACCGTTATATCGTTTAACTTCCTATAATCAATGACTATTCTGAACTTGACCTTTCCAGAAGCATCCTTCTTTTTAGGAACTACCCATAAGGGCGAAGACCATGGTGAGCTAGAGTGTTTTATTATCCCTTGGTCTAACATTTTATCTATTTGCTCTTTGACCTCTTTTTTATGTACCTCCGGGTATCTATATGATTTGACATGAACTGGATTTTGACTCGTAGTCCTTATCTCGTGACTAACTGACTCCGTGTGGCTAAGTTTATCTCCTTCTAAATAGAATATACCATTAAAATCCTCGCATATTGAAATGAGAGAATGTGCTTCTTCTTCATTCAAATGTTCAGTTCTTATAGATTTCCGTAACAAATCATTTCTATCATTTGTTTTACTCGTATTCGTCAAATACACATTTTTATTTTTTAACTTATCTTTTGTCTCATTAATATTTCCTAACATTTTACTTTCTGATTCATTAAATTCTTCTAAATATAAATTCATTTCCGTAATTTTTACTGGTCTTTCCGTCGTATTTAAAATAGACGTAATCGCTTTATTATTTGCATTCACTTTTGTTATGCTTTTACATAAATAAACACCTTCGAATATTTCTATCTCAGGCACAAGTCCTTCTCCAATCTCCGGATTTAGAACTTTAAATTCCACTAATGTCTCTGTACGAGCGTTAGCAATAGCAACTAATTTAGAATTTCCTTTTTCTTCATTTGAATACTTCATATCAAAATAAATCGGTACAGAAATATTTCCAATACATAACGTATTATTACCGTAATTAATTTTCGCATTCACGAGTCTCAAAAAATCGCTACCAATAAGTCCATCGTGATGGATATTTGTCGCACGAGGCAACAAATGCATCTTATGTGGTATACATTTTTCATTAAATTTCATATTTAATATAACCGTTCCTAAAGTCTGTACTGATTTTTCCGAATTTATTCCTTGAATGTTGCACGTTTCGTTTTCATTATACTTCATATTTCCATCTAACACCATAGGATTTATCACAGATATATCCGCGCCAGTGTCGATTAACAGTTTAACAATTTTATTTTTACTTTCTTTTAAATAAATTTGTACGTATGGGGTCACGCCATTAGAATTATTCAATATTTTGCCTGAAGGGAGTTCTAATTCTTCGTTTCGGCAAACAACGAAGAATTTTGACAGTTTAAATTTCCCGTGTTCTTATTTTCAATTAATTTTTTATATTTCATACAATCCTTTTTAAAATGTCCCGGTTTTTTACAAAAAAAACATGTTAATATATCATTATTTTTATAATAATTATTTTTATTATTATCAACTTGATTACTTTGATACGCTTTATTATTATGATTCCTCGAATTATTAAATTGGTTAGATTTTTTATTATTTTGTGAATTCACTTGATTAATACGTTTATCCTTATTATGATAACAGTTAGCAGAAACATGTCCTTTTTTATTACACGTAAAACAGAGCTTATTATTACTATTATTATTATTATTACGTTGCTGTGACGATAAATTAAAAATATTTTCTTCGCTTACTGCGAATGCAGATGCTTCTTCAAAATTCTTAGGGTTTCTAGCCCTTAGAATTATACTGTATTGCGGTAAAATACCCAATAAAAACGCTTGCAATGCCATATCTTTAATCATAGCTATTTTTCCGATTATTTCTGCACTGTTCGATGTTTCAGATCGCGTAGTTCTCAACAAATTAGAATAACATTTTTCTATCCGTTGCGTGAAGTTAATAACAGATTCACTTTTTAATTGTCTACAAGATTGTAATTCTAAAAGATACTGTGCAAAACTTTTAGATTCATTAAAATTTTCTTCTAGGAATTGTTTATAATCGTCCCATGTGGGTAAACTTCTACAAGAAGTAATTAAATCAGCTTTACCAGTCACTTGTGATTGAATAAATTTAAAAATTATATCTTTTTGTAATTTTGAAGCTAAATTCATTGCATAATCACATTTTTTTATAAATGAGCTAAGATCACAAGGATCCCCGTTAAATGTACTTATGAATTTACTTAAAAATTGTAACGAAATTTCATTTTCGACTGCCATGTTTAAAAATTGCAAATAAAAATATAGATAAACGATTAAAAAAAAAAAGTGGATGACAATTAATAATGGATTCAAAACAATATAACTCACATATAGTATAAAATAATGAAGTTCATCATCTGTGGTGGAGGGGGAACGTCTACGAGAGTTCTTCCTTCTACTTGAATCTGCATGCAGGTCCAGCCAGATGGATGGGAATCTGCAGCCTCAAGTCCTCTTCTGCAGGTCCAATGGAGATTTCCTCGAAAGGGTCTTCCGTCTTCTTCTGCAGGTCCACAGGGTCCAGTGAGTTGACAAGTTGTAGATTTCCAGGGGTAGCTTCCTTCTGTTTTCGGTCCTGAACCGGTATAGATGGATACTCTTGGAGTTATTATTTAACTGCAACTCTTCTTTGATTCGTGATTTCGAAGATCGAGATTCTTTTTAATCGGTCAACTTAATAATTGCGGCTTAACCAGCTAGTTGAGATGAAACCGATATCGCACTTCTGACACCAAATTTTTAATGTTACGGTCTTCCAAAATGAAAATGCACGATCGACTGGATCTCGATGATTTATTATATAAATATACAATATGTGTGTTACAAGCTTTGTTTCCAAAATTAATGTGTGTGACAAATACAGCAAATTCCCTATTTATAAGCAGGAGTTATCAAGAAACATTAAGATAATATCCTGGACCTTGCTGCATTCAAAGTGCATAAGTTCTGTTGAGCTTTCAAAGTCCATATTCACAGCATGTTTACAGATAGATTAGGGGGAACAGGAAGTCCACACCAGATAAAGAGATGCTTAATTACATTTTTTGGGCCTGCTTACTAGTGGGCACATAACAGTATTGACAAAACAATTTTTTTTCCTTGTTCACAACAGGTCGTTTGAACCCAATTACTTTATACAATTTATTTTGGCTATTATATTGATTTTTATGACATGTGATAGGTTGTCAATCTATCGCCATTTTATTGTCACGAGAATTCTACACTAGACCAAAGACAGTTTGTCAATCACACTGCCATCGCCGAACCTGGGACCTTCGGTATGGAAATCAGAGCTCTTACCACTCTGCCACGAAGGTCGACGAATTTTCATTTATTGTTTCTTGAACAATGATGAAAAAATCAAAACATAAATTAACATAAATCTAAATTAACTTTTTGACATAATAAAAATTAAATTCCTTAGATTACTCAGGGGATATTTCGAGAACTCGGCCGTGCTAGAGGTTTTTCGTTTTTTTTTATCCCTGATAGATATCTCCGACAGCGACAGCATAGATTGTTTTACCTACCGGTCGCCAGAACCACTATCTGCCTCTGGTGACACCGGTGGGAAGAGCAATTAATCTGCTCAACGCGGTCTCCTCGGAGATCGACGTCTTTCATATTAGTGAAAGTACGTTCAGAAGGCAAATAAATACTCTTAATTCTGGAGAGTATCCTGTCTTCCTAATGTCGAACTATCTTTTATGCGTTTCTGGTAGTATAATATACCCGATATATTATTTTACCTGTTCTCAATAGATACCTTAAAAATTTATTTTGTAATGTCTATTAAACAAATTTTAAAAAGATTTAAAAATATATAATCATTGAATAATAATTCAATAAAACGATGTTTTTTAACTACTTTCACTTTTGTCTTTATTTTGACAGCGACCGGTTTCGCCAGGCTCGCTGGCACCGACAGACCAGTCATTATTTAAAATTAACTTGCATCAAGAGATTTCAGTAAAATCTTTTGATTATTTTCATTATTGAATACTACTCTGTAGGCAATATTTGTTAATCGATAACAAATGTTTAAATATAAGCTAATCAACTAACCATCACGCCGTTTCTCCGGGGGGGTAGGCAGAGAGGATAGATGCCACACTGTTCTTATCCTGACATAATTCTCGCGCCTCTTCTACATTTATATTAATTTTATAATTTATATAATATTAATGTAGAAGAAGTTAAACTAAGAAACAAAAGTTTGATTAATTAATATATAAATATCTATGAATTAAATAACACAATATAATCAGCAATGTTTGACGCCACAAATAAACAGAAGGTGACCTTTTGTTAATTGAGTTAAGCGAAATATTACATCTTAACAAATCTCGTCAGAGTAATTACTGGACCGATTCATCTCGCGAAGGACCTTGGAGGAGAGATTGGAATTGATTTTGATTGAACGGTTAGTGATTTCGCTATAATTTTGCTGTCAGATGGAAACATTCCTAGAGGAAATTTATTACGTTCTTAATCCATTAACTAATAATAACTTCGCTGCTACATTATAGACAATATTTAAATTTAAGCTAATAAATTTCAATAGACGAGAATTTATTTTGATTGTGACTATTAAAAAATGCACGCCTCATATAAGTTAATCGAAAGAGATTCTTAGAAATTCGAAACGTTATTTGATACAATGCATAAATTTAATTACGGCAATCAATCATAATTATTTGAAAAGGGGAAAAAATACATAATCATTAAGCAGAATTCGTTTTTTTTATTTCTAGTTTAAACCTGATTTCACTAGTTGTAGATTGCATATTGTTAAAAATATATATATTTATTATGGTATATTCTGGTTGACAAAAACAAACACAAGCGTATATACAGCAAGGTCAAAATTTATAGGACATGCGTGCGACCTATGACGCACGCTGCGCTGTAGAGACGCGGGTTGGTACTGTTCGAACCAAAAGACTGCTTAAAACATCTGATATGTAGGTCCTAAGATCAATTACCGGAAAAAAACTTCATTGAAAAGTTGCTCTCACAATAATTTTTAAATTCACTTTCGTTCAGATGGAAAACATCGATGTTACTAAAGCGGTTGTTGTAAATATAGTTTTATGTTTTTAAATAGCCTCGCCACTTTGCCATCAATTTTATGTTTTACCCTTCGGGTAAGGATTTTTGGGATGGAATAACTTCCAACACGATTAAAATTTTAAGTAGAGAACTTTATTTAAGACGATATTGCGAGCAAGAAATTACAATGGTATAAAGATGTGTTACAAGCAAGGAGTTGCAATTGTATCTAGACGTGTTACTATTAAGGAGTTGCAATTGTATCTGATTTAATCCATAATGCGGCACAGCTTAAATACTGTGCATTTCTTTGTTCGATGACACGTGTACCTGTGGGAACAGATCAATAAAAACATTCTCGCGTTCGAGCGCTTATGTTTACAAAAATATTAATATTATAAACAAACCTTCAATGAGTCAGACGAAGACGTGGAAACAGATCAATTAATGCATCTCGTGAATCCCCAAATGATTACTAAATATAATATAAATTAATCTTGATTCAAAATATAGAAGTAGGAAACGATTCGTGGGAACGGGTGGTTAGGTACAAAACAATCGCATATCCAGTAAATTGACGCGCTTTGAGCGTAGTTGGTGTGATAAACAGGATAGTGGAATACTTGGCAATAATCACAAAAACAGCGCCGTACGAAAATATCATCATCACTTAAACAGTTCATTCGAACTACTAATCATGACAATCTTCTTTTCAGCACTTCAAAGCGATGTTTCAGACAAGCTCTGATGAATTAACTAGGAACAATTAAAATTCACAAAATTAGATTCGCCGCGGCCTCGGGCGGAATGGTCTTTTAATGAAACGATCTTTGAAGGCTTGATTTAGCACTTTTCATTGTCGGGGAAGAAAATCCTCAAGTCGGCCGAGCAAAGTCTTTAATTATAATTGACAAGCTTTTCATTTGTACATTGTAATCAGGAAAACGCTAAGAAGAGACTCGATATTGAAATCATCCGAAGCATCCCGCCTTTAAGACTAGTTCAATCTTTGATCTAACGGGTACGGATTCATTCAAGTGGACGATTAATTTATTTGACGGTTTTAATAATTCTCGTTTAAAACGGAAAGCCGAAATTATAAAACATTGCTTTTTTTAAGCTTTACTCGATATTCAGTTGATTAAAGAAAAATTAAAGAAGACATCGTAAGAAGGGCTAGTGCTGGAAACAAACTAAATGGTGCTCTCAAAAGCATCAATGGAAATATAAATATGGCGACTGAAGCAATGATGGCAGTGCAAAATGGGGTTCTTGTGTCCCTTGCGTGTGGAAGTAAAGTTTGGAGTTGACAGAAGAAGGATAAATGCCGTAGAAATTAAATCACTAAAAATAATGTGCAGAAACAAAGAAAAGGATTAAGAAAGCATTATAAAATAAGAAGAAAAAAATAAAGAGTCGCGTATATGATTTGGACAAATGGAACGAATGAATGAGGGAAGAATTGTTAAAAAGATATATATAAAAGTGCTAATAGAAAGAGAACTCGAGGAAAACATAGGAAGACATGGCGTGACCAGAGTAGTCAATTGCCGAAGAGTGTCAATTTTTTTTTCTGTCATGTTTCGAAAGTATCGAAAGTTTCGAAAGTAAAGGTATACAAACTTCTTAATATGTCAAACAAAATTCAATAGTGATTTCTTTGTCATTTTTACTTCTACTCGTACTTAAAGGAAAGTGAAATTTTATGACAATATATAGCTGTCCGTAAATTTTCTTTTAATTTTGTGGAAAACGTTTAAAAAATCAATAAGATTGTAATAAAATAGTGAAATAAATTCTTGAGCAATTTATGTGTTTTGTTATTATATATAATCATTTTTATATAATCTTGCCTTTTAGAATCACGATTTCTTGTTATAATTACTCCCTGAAATCTCTTGTTTTAATTACTAACTTAAATACAAGATTTTATACAGTTTGGTATAATACAACTTCAAAACTTCCCTCCTTGAAGACATAATCACAAGATTACAATTTATAGGCTATGTATCTGCTCGAAACATTTGGTACTAAAATTAATTAATACGTTTATATTGAAATTGGAACAATTAGTGGAACCTTTAGATCGAGTAACCGACCTTTAGACAGGTACTCTAGGTAAGTACCAGGTGGTAGCTACTTTAGAACTTTGTTTACAAATGATTTATTAACCAATTAAGTCTAGTACGAGGCATATCTAGAAAATAAGTGTACTGAGGCTCTCACGACCGGATGGATTTTATTTTCGACATGTTGGCTACACTTCCGTGTAGCCTGACCCTTCCCCTCCGCAACAAGACTGGTTCGAGGTCAGTATGTTGAGAAGTGTCGATGCGACAGCACGTTTCGTGAAAAATGTCAATTCAATCTCCCGCCAAGTGCGAAATACGCGGCGCCGGGCAAGAGGTTTTGAGGCGCTGCAAACTCCATGGAGATGAATTTCTCCGCTCCATCGTTACTGGAGATGAAACTTGGGTTACATACTACACGCCTGAAATCAAAAGGCAGTCTCAACAGTGGCGTCACACCTCTTCACCCTCCGCCAAAAAGTTCAAAACCACAATATCAGCCAGTAAAATCATGGCATCCGTGTTTTGAGACTGTCAAGACATAATTTTAATTAAATACATGCCTCAAGGCGAGACCATCAACTCTGCGAGATACAGTGAGACCCTAAAAAAATTCCGGGGAGCGATTCAGAACAAGAGGAGAGGTATGCTACAAAGGGAGTCTGCCTGCTGCACGACAATGCCAGAAGGAACTTCTCGCCGCGTTTAATTGGGATGTCCTGAACCATCCCGCGCATTCCCCCTGACCTAGCACCTTCAGATTACTATCTCTTTACCTCCCTGAAGCTGCACGTAGGTGGAAAAAGGTTTTCAACCGACGAGGAGGTAACGGAGGAGGGACGAAGGGGTTGGCGGGAAACTACTTCGAGGAAGGCATCAAAAAGTTGATACCCCGCTTCACTTCTGCATTGAGAGGAATGGCAACTATGTCGAAAAATAGCTTACATATGTACTACGGTAACCATGTTTTTGGTAGCCTACGGTAACCACCATTCTTTTGTTTAAATAAAAATAATAGAACCTACGAAAATTCAATACACTTACTTTCTGGAGATGCCTCGTATATAATGGTATAGAAGACTAGTTATTATAAAGCTGGTTTAAACATATTTTATGTTTTTAATGGGTCTTGCCACTTTGCCACCAATTTTATGATTTATCCTTCGGGTGAGGATTTTAGGGATGGAATAACTTCCAACACGATTGAATTTTTATGTATAGAACTTTATTTTAAGACGATAAACAATAAGAAATTACATAGGTAAAGAAGAGTTGTAATTGTATCAGGACGTGTTACTTTTAAGGAAATGCAAATGTATCTGGTTCAATCCTAGATGCGGTTCGGCTTAAGTAGTGTGCATCTCTTTGTTCGATGACACATGTAGGTACCTGTAGGAACAGATCAATAACCTCGCGTTCGAGCCCTTATATTAATAATATAAACAAACTAGTCGGACGAAGACGTAGGAAAGTGATTTGTGGTAACGGGTGGTTAGGTACATAACACCCCCCTCGTTAGCTTGAAATTATTTTGAAAATTATACAAAAATTATTTGAAAAATATTTCAAAAGAGGTAAGCAGCAGATACAGTTACATTTATGTTACATAGAAAAATTATAAAAAAAATGTATTACATTGTGTATAATATTTTGAGACACATTTTAAAAGAACTTAAGTATAAGTTGTATTTTTTTTTATTAGAATAACCTTCACCATTAACAAGGTTTTTAAGGTAATTAAACATATATTTAGATTAAAAGTACACATTAAAAAAAGTAATTTCATAATCTTGAATAAAATGTATCAGAATTTTTATATAATTCTCATAAGAAATTGTTGAACAAATGGTTTTCGACAAAATTATATCGAAATTATATAATGTAATATTCTTTACAGTTACACATTAAAAAAGAATATTGAAAGGTTTACAACATCTGACATAATATATCATTAATTTCAGGAATTCTAAACAGAACAATTATAAAAAGGGTTTGTATCCATTGGTAATATAAAAATAAAAATGTCATTGAACTTATCAATATTTGATGCTCATAATGCATCTGTTTGTCTTTCTATCGAAAAACAAATCTTATTAAAGGATACATCTTTTGAGTGCAATACCGATGTGGCTGCATTCCAAAGTAAACATAACATACAAGTGTCTTAGATTAACACATTAGTTTTATACCATACTTTAATACTAAATCATCCTTTCTCCGTCTTCACCAACGATATCCATTCGTGTTTATTTATTTCAAGTGTCCCTATGAGTCCCTCGGAATTGAAAGGAACACGGGTATTTTGTTTACATTAGCGGTACCTAATGATTTCATCTCCTTTCTAGTTTTGTTTATGTTCATAACGCAAATGAAATTATTTAGTTGTTACGCATCATTTTGCGTTTTTTTGGGAACTTTAATAAATAATGATTTTATTTAGAGCGTTAAAAATGAATGTGGAAAACATTGAAAACATTTTGCTAGATTGCGATTCAAATTTATCCATTAGTGACAAAAAGATTATATTCCAGAAAATTTGGAGTATAAACCTTCGGAAAACAGTGACAGGGTAATTGACAATTCTGAAATATTGGAAAAATATCCTTTCAATAAAACAAATTTCACTATTTTCACATTCTTGGTTAAGAGGTATTAACTTCCAACCAGATGTATGGTACATAATTTTAATGAACAATATGGGTAAAAGGATTCATTTTAATGAACAATATGCAAAGTTGATTATTTCGAGCGAAAAGGCCTAAAAAGATAAAAGTAACGTTGCCTTATGCCCAACTACTTGTCTTAAAATATATCACACCGTCCAAAATCTTAAAGTAAAGCGTCATTTATAATTTAAAGTATTCAAATCTCCATACAACTGTGCAGTCACCCTAATCGACGCTGATAAGGTACTAAGTTAAGTGGATGTCTACCGGGCCAAATATTCTTCAGAGTACTATTCCAAAAATCGTCACAATTAGTGTGTTAACATAATGAAGGACAAAACTTGAGAAGTTTATTTTTAAATGTATACTCTCGATGTGAGATAGAGAATTTTTACAATCAGACAATGAATAAGGATATCATGAGTTAATTTTTGTTACAGAATAAGGTCCTTAGAAATTAATGTAAAGAGAATAAAAATTTAAGATTTGTTAATTTTAATTGATTCGTTTTTAAGTAATACGCTGCCACCAAATTTTTTTATCATGTTTTATTTTAACATGTTCTTTTGTCGAGATTAAATTATCGACTGCATTTTTATGATACTCGTACATACTCGTATGTAGTTTTAGCTTAAAATCAATAAGATTATTATCGTAAGCATATTTAATTTCTGCTTCTTTCCTCGAAGATGTCATTATATTTTTATGAGTATTTACACACTTTATAGAATCGTAAATTTGTGTGTGTTGAATATTATAACATTGGAAACACTGATGCGCATTGTCGAAGCTTTGTAAAAAAGACATAAAAATTAACTTTGCGTTACAGTTTACTTTCCATTAAAACAAAAATAAAATACTCATTATGGCTTTTTACAAAAAAGACCTAAAAGATATATCTGGGACTTTTACAAAAAAAAGACCAAAAATTTTGTATGGTATATGGCTTTATAAAAAAGCTTAAACGTTATATAATGGCTTTTATAAAAAAAGACATAAAAATATAAATATATACTGGGCTTTTATAAAAAAAACCTAAAAATAAATATGTGGCTTTTTATTAAAAAAAAACCTAAAAATGTTTTTTTTGTAAATAAAAAAACTTGGGAGAAAAAAAAATGAGATACGATTGCAAGACTTAAAAGTAAACTTATCTTAAATACGGATCTTCTTAGGGTCCTCTTGTCTGCAGCATTGAAGCTGGAGAGGCGTAGAAGGTGTCTGGAAAATTCAGGAATCACCGTTGTTGTGATGTCATCCGCTGGATTGAAGCTCTGGATAGGTGGTGAGGATGTCTTCAAAATTCAGGAATCACCGTTGTTGTGATGTCATCTGCTGGATTGATGCTCTGGAGAGGCGTTGATGATGTTTTTGAATTTTCTTGAATTTCTGTTGTTGTGATGTCGTCTTCTTCTTAGTATTTTTATTTGGGTCCTCCTTCGTTCAAATCGCTATGAACCGTCGTTTTTGCAATGTAACGTACGTTGTGAAGGAATAGATCCCAGCGCTGCCACCAATTTTATGTTTTTAATGGGTCTTGCCACTTTGCCACCAATTTTATGATTTATCCTTCGGGTGAGGATTTTAGGGATGGAATAACTTCCAACACGATTGAATTTTTATGTATAGAACTTTATTTTAAGACGATAAACAATAAGAAATTACATAGGTAAAGAAGAGTTGTAATTGTATCAGGACGTGTTACTTTTAAGGAAATGCAAATGTATCTGGTTCAATCCTAGATGCGGTTCGGCTTAAGTAGTGTGCATCTCTTTGTTCGATGACACATGTAGGTACCTGTAGGAACAGATCAATAACCTCGCGTTCGAGCCCTTATATTAATAATATAAACAAACTAGTCGGACGAAGACGTAGGAAAGTGATTTGTGGTAACGGGTGGTTAGGTACATAACACATAAAACAAATAATATAGAAATAACTGTTTGATTGTTACATATTATGTCATGTACCACAGGTGGCATCTTTAGGGTGACGTTTAAACTACACTGCAAATTATTCAATGACTTTGAACCTTTGAAGAGTTATTTTAAGAAGTTGACTTTATTGATCCTTTGTAATGTCCAGCCCTCGATTAGTTATTTACGTTGTGTCCTACTATAAATAGCTGATCTTTTATCGTTAACTTGTTCAAAACTCTACTCACGATCAAACTCAAGTCTAATTTCGTCTCTTCGCGGCGTAGCCTCATTGTGGCGGGAGTTTCGTAGCACACTTCACATACATTACGTCCTCCTTGCTAGTATTTCTAGTACATTTATTACCAGCACTATTATTGCCCAATTTAAGTTTCCACGCTACATTAACAGAATCGGGCTGCTAATTGTTTGTGCGTATAATTTAAGGAAGACATCACGCGATGTAAGTCGAATATAACTCGAAGCAAACAAGACCGTACGAACGTCTCAGGGGACGCCAGACCCGGTCCTCTCATAGCAAACTGCGATTAGCTTGTAACTCGGGGACGATTATACGTAACATGAGAACCATTTGAAGTAAATCGGGTTGCAAACGAAATGTCGCTTTGAGAATTACACGATACTTGAGCACTACTTAAAAAACATACGTAAAACTCAACATATTGTATTTTTTTAAAAGCGTATTCATACATAACAAAACTTATATACGATTTCTTTTAATTGACAAATTTATTGCCACTGAGAGATAATTAGTTAGTAAAAATTCAACTAATTAAAAAAAAAAACGAAATAAGCATCGAACAATATATTGATCGAGCCCCATTTTAAATACGTTCCGTTTTTTTTCCGACAATCCCAAGTTAATAAAAATTACCACAAACAATCTACGTGTTTTTATTGGAGACTAACAGCAAGTATTAAAATCAATGTAATTCAAAATTATCGTATATTTCAAGTGCAACAATGCGACACACTAGTACACCAGGTTCGATTGTATTAGTGATTTATATCCGATTTTCGATATAATGTATTTTGTTGATATTAAATATTTATTATACAATAATGCGTAAATGGATGGCGCAGCAATACTTAATTTTTTAACCCAATATTTATTATATTTATGGATTTCAAAGTTATTAGATGTAATGTGTACCAGAGTACAGCACCAGTAACGGAATGTTTAGTTATTATTAAAATTTGTAAATATTGATCCATTATTTATTTATAATATAATAGTAAACACGATTGTTTAGTTGTTTTACTTAGATTTAAGTTATATAAATTATATAAATAGTGACAAATATGTTTCGCCTTACAGGGGCATTTTCAAACGTTTGAGGCAAAACAAATTTGTTACAATTTATATAATCAATATAAATTACATCCAAATAAAACCACTTAGCAATCGTGTTCACTATTATAAATTTTATTATATTAATTTCAAACTATTGTATATTATATCTTTTTTCCCAATAAAATTTAACGTAAACTTGTTAATTAATTTATAAAAAACACTAATTCAATGTATATACATTGAACAAAGTTTATTTCGTTTTCTCCGTAGTTGTCATAAACTTTAAATTGGTAAAACAATCTTGACATGTACATGGATCTTCTGACATACGAATGTTCAGATCTAATGGCTATTCATGTTACGTCTGTTGAAAACTTTGTTTTTAATGTAATTTGGTGGTTTTTATATGCTGGGGCAAGTTGTGTGGGCCAGAGTGCTCCTCCGAAAGAGGGCGAGAAAGAATTTAGGATGGGTTTATGATGAAGTCCTATAATTTTCTCAGTCAGGGAATAGAAAATAAGTTAGGGCCAGCAAAGTCTCTTCTTATTTTTGTCCTGTCACACCTCCGTAGTGCATAGGGCCTCAAGGAACCTTCTCCATCCGACTCTATCGCATACCTGGTGCCTTACATCATCCCAAGTGAGGCCTGCTGCCTTAATCTCGTCCTGCAGGGCTCTTCTCCAGGTGGATCTAGGTCTGCCTCGCTTCCTCTTTCCCCCCCTAGGGGACCAGTCTAGTGCGCCTTGAGCGATGCAGGCGGGGTTCCGTCTCATATGACCGATCCACTGCCATTTGCGTCTAGCGACTTGTTCTCTAATTGGCTTTTCGCCTGCCATGGTCCAGAGAACGCCATTCGACACTGTTTGGGGCCAATGGATCTTGAATATTGAGCGAAGGCACCTATTTATAAACACCTGGAGTTTTTCAATAACGTCCGCGGTAGATTTCCAAGTCTCACATCCGTACAGCAGTACGCTTCTTACGCTACTGCTGATTATTTGGAGCTTGAGCTTTCTCGAAATGATTCTGAAACGCCATACAGGGCGAAGCATAGCGAAAGCTCCCCTTGCCTTGTTAAGTCTGCTGGCTACATCTTCCTCCGCACCTCCCGAGCCTGCTATCGTACTACCGAGGTAGCAGAAGCTGGTCGTGGTCACAAGGGGGACACCGTAAACCAAGATTAGGGTGGAGTCATTTGTGGTCACTCGTAGGTCTACTGTTAGATTTACTGCTGTTTTATTTTAGAAAATAAGTTCTTGCTGGTTGCTTTATTATTATTCTTTTTTTTTCTTGTATACAATAGGTCGTTTGAACCCAATTACTGTATACACATTATTTTTAGGTAGGTATTATATAGATGATTCATATAACATGTGATAGGTAGTCCAATCTATCGCCATTTTATTGTCACGTGAATTCTACACCAGAGCAAAGACAGTGTGACAATCACACTGCCATCGCCGGGAATCGAACCCGGAACCTACGGTATGGAAGTCAGAGCTCTTACCACTCTGCCACGAAGGTCGTTTTTAGTTGTGCCATACTCGTAAATTGATATTCATTAACCTTCTATGAGATATATTGATGCCTACGTTAACTATAGTATTATCCTCGCTTGTGTATGTAGATGCGAAGGCTTACACAATAGATACATTGTTTGAGCATTATGCAAATTTCCGGCTATGATTTATTAAGCGAGGAAGGATACAGTCCCAAAACCAAAAGTGTCTTAATGATAATCTGCCTAAACTCCGATACACAATATGCTATAGTCACAATATCGGGGACTTACATGTTGTCGTGCTCGTCTCCGGCGCGGCGGTATGCATAATTTAACAGAAGAGCCCGAGATCTGAATGACGGATGCTGGCTACGGCTACTGGTAAACAAGCTGAGAGGCAAGTTGTACCCGATTTCGGATGAGATCTTCGGGGATACTTAACACATTGTGTGCGGGACACGTTAAAATAAGTTTTTATGACAAATGTTACAAAATCACTGGAAAATAAAAATTCATCTACAATAACCAGTACTCTGTTCTGTTGACTGTAGATAAAGCCAATTACATTTGTTTCTAGTTTAACACTTGATAACAGAATTACATATGAAAAGAGTGTGATAAAGTGTAATAAAAATACACATCACTCAATTTTCTACAGTGAACAAATTTTAACAATTAAATGGTATAAAATTGTCCATTGTTTTGGCCGAAACAATATGATGCTTCAACATTACTACTGTTAAAATTTAAAACACTGTTTTTTTTCACTGAGTTTCGTTTTATTCACCGAGAGTGTCGCGACAGCTGTTTCGCCAACCGATTTTGGTATCATCATGTGTTACAATTTATTGTGATATTATAATAGTGTTTTAAATTTTAACAGTAATAATGGTATAAACTTGTTAATTATAAATATTTTGTAAATGTTGTAGGTAAATCCACAAATAGAGGTAATTGGTATTTAATTGCGATTGTAGGGAACTTCAAACTTATTCGATTGTGAATACTATTATCTTTATTTTAAATGTGACGAATACTGAAAAAATAAAAATATATAATACAAATTAATTAATTATATTTATATAATCTATATAACTATATAATTAATTAATTAGACTTACAATGAAGATATTTTTTAAAAATTTAATTTTTTTTTTTTTTTTATACTACATATTATAAAATTACTATTTCCATAAAATAAATCGTATGTAATACAATATAAAATAACGAGTGTCAATTGTTTCACACAGAAGGTGTTTCCTATAATGTACTCTGCGACGCGACGCGACGTGAAGTTCGCACAGAATGACCGTCGCAAGAAAACGAACTTATCAGATTGGATTGTCGTAAATCTATAGACCAAAAAATATTTCCGTTTTTTGACAAGTTAATACGCTATCTAAGTTGGCAAGACTGGAGAAATATTATCGTATTCATTTGTAAACAAATATTTTTAGTTTGAGTATTGAGGTTAAGTATCCCTGGAGAATGGGCACTCGTGCACTTGGTGTTAAGAATTTATCTCAGGAAATAATCATTACCGAACGGTTAGACGTTTCAAATGGAGCAGACCACAGAGGCGAAGCACTTGAAGCAACCACCAGGTGCGCGTTCACCACGAAGCACACGATAAAGACGGAATTGTAAAAATACTTTAAAAGTTGGATAAGTGCACTTCAGTAATTAGGTACTCCATTTTGTTTACTCACGCTGCCATCTGACGACAGGGGACAAGACATTGCATTTAAAAAAAGAACATTTACACTCACACTCGAGACCCGCACGTTAAGCACAAGAAAACTGCATTATAGAAACAAAATAAAATAAAAAATGAATACAGCTTTCATCGAGCATTTTTGATGCAATAATTAATCATTTCAATTTTAACTTGAATACACGTGCAGTAATATCATGATTATTTACTGATGGTTAACAACTGCCAATTAAACCGATTCGAGCGCCATCTCTTGGTGACTTCCATTACACACAATTTTTATTTTTACGACTATTCATATTATTACTATTTTGTTGAATCGCTCTTTACATCATAACAGCGCAAGCCAAATCGATGTAAAGAGTATAAGCTATCATATTGATTCTCTTGATATCTGATAGAAAGCTTGTCTATCGCAATTTCATTGTCACATGAATACTGCACTAGACCAAAGACAGTGTAACAATCACATTGCCATCTCCGGGAATCGAATTCGGGACCTTCCATGTGGCAGTCAAAGCACTTACCACTCGGCGACTAAAATCGTCTAACATCACACTCACATCAAACGAAATTAATTCAACTCAATGTAGACTGTAACGTCCTGTCGTTAAAATATTTATTTGCCTCTCACACAAATAATTCATTAAAATGCATTTTAAAACTGCATTACAACTCGGTTCACACCAAACTAATTTAAAAAGATTAACCTTCGCCGAAGTAATATTAATAGACAGTGAAAATTACGTCGAAATTAGTTCAGTATATGTTACGTATATTGGTGATAAAGTCACAAACATTTACTTTTATTTATATATAATAGATTGAAAAAAACGTAAGTTCACAAGACTAAAATAAGTCTTTTCAAACTATATAACATTCGAAAGGTAAAAAACTTCCATAAAAGCAGGTACATATCTATAATGTTCATTACTAGAATACATATGATCGAGGAATCAAACTTCAACGTATCTAGTTTATACTTTCAGCGTTGTAAATATAGACGCTTAAATATTAAGGAGAAAAGCTTAAATATACTTTAAAGCTCATTTCGAATAGTAACTCCTCCCTTTTGCACCTATTGCGTGTTAAAAAAAACTCACAATCGGGCTGTTTAAATAAAACTCTATTTTTATGGCATAGAGTAAAAAAATATATATATTTAAAGCCTTGAAATTAAAGCAATAAAATTGTATGGGTCGTTATTTTTTAGGCGAATTCGTATTTTATGAAGTCTGTTTGATGGTCATATTCAAACTTGAAAAACTAAAAAGTCGAATATAGTTAGTTCATGGCGCTTATAACAAGGGTCGTTTTATATGGGTTATAGCGACAATTAAACAAATCGGTGATAAACGATTTTTTATTTGTGTTCTTAGTTTATCTTCTAGATTTATGGCACTGAAAGCTTATATCCTTAACCCTTATCATTCTGAAAAGTTAAACGCTAGATATCGAAGTTCTGATGTGAGCAAATTGGCGATTTAACCCTTTCGCATACCGAATAATGATAAAATCGAATTAAATTTAGTAATTGATTGAACCCGCGTTTTATACAAATAATTATCTAACAGGGGGAGGGGCACGACATAGAAATTTGACCCCGGAATGGGATTTCGCAAAAGATTGTAGTACCTCCAAAGAGTCGTCCATAGTCAAAGTAAGAAAGCGCAATAGCGAAACAATTTCTAGAAAAGATCCTTCGCCACAAGTTTCAATAGCTATGTGGCTGAGCGGGTAGCTTGCATTCTCTATACTGCTGGCCGGCCGGTCTCTTGTTCAAATCCCGCGTCATGCGTTTTTGTTCTCTCTAATATGATATAAAAGCAACGGCGATTTTTATTCTTCTAGAAATAAGCTGTCTATTGCGCTTTTTTACTTTAACTTTGGACGCCTTTTAAGGGGCACTGCAATCGTGCAAAATCTCATCACAAAGTCAATATCCTATATCGTGCCATTCGCTTGTAAGTGTGATATATTAATAATAAATAAAAATGAACAACAAGCCGTTTCGCCCGAAGTATAAGCAAATAAAATAGATCGCCACAATGTTCTTTTCTGGCATATTTCTCTCGATTCCTCAACATTCATACATGATGTCATGCACGCAGTCGATTTCTCCGACTCCTCATTTGACCGACATTTAATATATTCCTCAGTCTTCCTCTATTTCTTGTTCAGCTTACGTCGTTTACATATACTTTCTATACTTCTTCATTCATTATTTTTTTGTATACAACAAGTTGTTTGAACCCAATTACTGTATTCAATTTTTTTTAGCTATTACATTGAATCTCATGACATGTAATAGGTAGCTAATCTATCGCCATTTAACTGTCACGCGAATTCTACACCAGACCAAAGACAGTGTGACAATCACACTGCCATCGCCGGGAATCGAACTCGGGACCTCTGGTATGACAGTCAGAGCTCTTGAGTGGCACAGTACCACGAAGGCCATCCAAGTGGTCAAATACCAAATACCATCTTCATTCAGATCATCATACATTGTTTTGCCACACAATCTTGCCACATTTCTACGGCATTTACCTTCATTTGCAAGCTTCGTATACAATAATAAAAAGGGACATTTTATTACACATTGTGACATTAGAAATTATTATCTATTTAATATCTAAGGTAATGTTTTCACAACGTATTCATGAATTAGAGACACAAACATTCTAATCATTTTAAAGTAAGAACCAGCTACAATTTGTTTTGTTTTTTTTCACCGAGACATTTATAAAACTAATTTACTAAATTGAGAAGATTTTTTTTTATCTACAATTACGAGAATTTACTGCGGGTGTTTAGCCATTATATATTATGTATAAACAAGGAAACTTGCATTACAGCAAGACAAGTTAATTCTACTCTACAATAGACACACAAAACAAATTTAACGCCACATCACACTCGCACGCGACATTCCCTCTTCCTAATGACTTTTTTTGGATGAAATAATTCCGTCTTATACGACGCCGGCGGCCACAAGGGGTTGGAACGACCGGAGGGTGGGGGGCCGACAGCTATCCCCCGTAAGTTTAAGCATCTGGCATATTACCCTCCAGAACAATGGTTATGGAGAGTGTGGCGGATCGGTGGATGTTACGATCCGCATTAGACAACGTAGAGAGAAATTTTTGCTCCCACATTTGATGATGTACGTAAACGTAAAATATCACAATTTATTCCTAGATGCTAGAACAACGGTGGATAAATTCTTGATGAATATTTTATTATCAAGAAAAATTCAATTGATACCGAATTTATCCATCTGAAAACATGTTTATAAGAGACAGGAAAAATGAGAATAAAATTGAAATAAGGGTTGTTGGCGGGAACGATATGATTTGTGTTTTTAATAGTCCATTGTTATGGCCTAAACACTATGATACTTCAACATTATTACTGTTAAAATTTAAAACACTGTTATAATATCACAAATTATTTTTATTCACTGAGTGGGACAGCTGTTTCGCTAACCGATGTTAGCATCATCAGGTATTACAATAAACTTGTAACACCTGATAATGCCAACATCGGTTGGCGAAACAGTTGTCGCGACACTCTCAGTAAATAAATAAAAAATGTTGATATTATAAAGTGTTTTAAATAAATTTTTACAGTAATTTGTATTTTAATCATCATATGAAGCGCTCACTTTGTGGATAGACATTTTAAACATATAAATATACAAAAATAAATCACGGTCTGGTTATTACAATTGATGTCAACTAGTTTCGCTTGGAGCCAAGCTTCATCAGGGCGATATAATAACTAAGTTATTATATTGTTCTGATTAAGTTTGGGTCCAAATTATAGGAAATCCTAAAAATTATAAGAAATCTATTTAAAATGGATATTTAGTAAAAATCCACTAATGCTTGTGTCTTCAACCAGTTTCGGCAGCTCGCTGCAATCATCTGGCCAGATCGATTCAGATGATGACGACCTTCGTGGCAGAGTGGCAACAGCTTTGAATACTACACAGAAGATCAAGGATTCGTTTCCCGGCGATGACAGCATAATTATCACACTATATTTGGTATGGTGAAATATTATCGCGACAGTAAAATGGCGATGGATAAGCTATCCAACATGTGTCATGAAAAACAATGTAATAGCTATACTCTTAACATTTATTTGGCTCGCACAATAATGATGTAAATAGCTATTCGACAAAATAATAATAATGGTTTTCTTTCATTACAGCTTTCAACCAACCTCGTGGTTCTACTGTGGCCGATCTCCCCTTTATTAAAAAATATCCTTTATATTTGAAAAAGGAAATGAAAGCAAAATAAAGAAATTCGTAGAAAACTTATTTACATTCTTATACCCACACAACTTCCCAACAAACTTTGAAAAACACGTTCTGTTCTTTCCATTTCCTTTATTTTCTCCTGAAACGTTTTTATCAGCAATAGATTTGTTTTACTGAAATGACCGAACATCAAAAAGAAAGTGTTCTTTCAAGTACATTTTTTTAAAACTCATCACCGAATACGAGTACTAACAATAAGTTAATATCAAGATTTACACTTGTTTTCATTTTGTTAAGCCCAGAGGTTCCCAAATTTTTTTGCCCAATGTTTTGGTTAAATATCAAAACATTAGAAAATACGCCTCAAAAATAGCGAAAAAATCCTCTTTCACATGCACGGGGTTAAGCCGTGCGTCCAATTAACAATAGTAATATATATATTTTTTTAATAATTTCAACACCCCCTGCGTGCCGAATATAAAAATGTCCAAAACGAAGTGTTTCAATAATTACTCCGACATTAAACGACCAATCTAATTTTGTGAAAAGATTGTTACTTAGTAATCACTTTGACGAAAATTCGAGAGTATCGATACCATCCGGCTGTAAATTTGATAAAGGGGCTGAATAGTGTGATATCACAAAATAATGGTTATAAAAACAAAAACAATCCCGAATATCGTTCGAATTAAGTAACAAATAAGTACTAACTAACTAACTAACCATCACGCCGTCTCCCCGAAAGGGGAAGCAGAAAGAATGGACTGCCACACTTTAATCGATGCGGTACTCCATCCTTCTCTTTTCGCCATCGCGAGAGACGCGGTGTGGTGGGTTGCGAACCTCATCGCCAAAACAAATAAGTAACTTATGTTATTTATAGAACAATGATGTAAAACTGCATATTATATAATAAAAAGTACCTAATGAATGAAGAATGTACATGTAAACTACGTAAACATACAGGAATACGAGGAAGCCTAAAGAAAACATTGCACGATCATATCAATCAAATTTGAAATCAAATCAAAACAGTTTATTTTCTTGAAAGATATTACAAACAACAATTATAGTTTAAGGCATCTATTGATACAGGTAAATTATAATAAATATATAATAACAGGAACGCATGAGAGATGGTTCGAGATTAGGAATACAAGATATTCTCCAAAGTCAAGAGTATTTGTCTTCTGAACTTTAACGAATATGAAAGACGTCGATCTCCGAAGCTTTCATGTTCAGCAGAGGCAGGCTGGATCTGCATGCTGGGAGATAAAGCAGTCTGTGCTGACGCTGTCGAAGATAACCATCCGGAACATAAAGATGGATAGCCTGCAAGATGACGGAGTTCTCAAAGAATTCCGCGATAAATCTGAAGAAATGGATAGGTTTGCACCCATCCCTCTTTATCTGGCCACGTGAGGAGTAGGAGAAATCGACGTTCGTGCATGATACGATATTAATATAAAAGAAAAGAACAGTGTGGCGGTCCATTATTTCTGACTTTCCCTTCGGAGAGACAGCGCGGTGTTAGTTAGTTAAATTAGTAATGAAAACTTTTTTTACATAATTTTCATGAAACTTTTTGTGAATGTAGAAAAATTGGTCTTTTAATTCATAAAAATTAGAATAATGGTTTCAGCTTTATATTGTAACCCCTTATCGGGTCAGTCAAGGTGCACCATAAAGTTTAGACCATGCGCTTGGGTCATTCAGAAGGAGTGAGTGATATAATGCCGCTCTCCTCTTTCGAAAATACGCTTTTGTAAGGAGTTTTCTACCCAATGTTCGATCAGACATGAGAAATGCCCCAGAAACATGTCAGCATTCAAACCATGACCCGGCCAATATATTTCCTCGATTTTTTATCAAAGAGCCGAAAAAAGCCAATAGCAACCGCTATAAAATTTTCACTGAATTTCATTTATATTTCTCCAAGTTTTCCACAAGCAAAAGAAAAATATCTCTTTAACGCGAATTTATTTTAATAAGCAATACAAACAAAATAAATATTATATTTGTATTTCTTCTATATTCGCCATATTTTTTGTTGTGGATGCTTTATTTCTCTTTTTCTTTTGTTATTAGATTTTTGTAATTTAATGTACAAAATCAATCAGATTTTTTTTTAATAAATACGAATAAAACGTCTGTTTTCTAAAATATTTTTACTTTTTATGAGAATGACATGTTTTACCTTGCAAATACATAATAAGATAAAAATAAATCACATTTGATAAAATAAGACAATACTTGTATAAGACATGTATCTGTTTTGATAATGCTTTAGCAAAGTGAAACATGCCATTCCCATGAAACAAAATACAGCTTATAGAAAATAGTAATTTTCATTCAAATTAAATACATCCTTCGTAGTGATTTTGTTGTTTTACTTCACAAACCGAAGGACGACTGAATATTTTGATTGCCATGATCGGCCAAGCTTAAAATAGATATATACTCGTATTTTAAAGTAACATTAAATATAAGATATAAAATATGTATTACAGTTATCATATCAAATTAGTTTCTCAAGAGATATTACAAACAAAATTCAAGTTTAAGGCACCTTTTGAGAACAGGTAAAATATAATATACCATATAATACCAGGAACGCATGATAGATGGTTCGGCGTGAAAGAAACTATGATATACTGTTTTCTATGTTTTTTTTATTTGACCCTTAAAAACATTACTTTATTTTCGTTCGAACATGTAACTTCATTATATAGTTTTTCTTTCCTTGTAACAACACATTATTTTTTTACGTATAAACACATTATATAAATATAATAAAATAAAAATATATACATACTTCGGGACACTGTGTCCCGAAACATGTTTGTATTTTTAATTTATTTTATTTGTACGTAATAAAAATAAACTGCTGTTACAAAGAAAGAAAAAAATATATATTAATGAATTCACAACACAAAGTAACGGTGAATATAGTTTATATTCAATTTCGATTCAGTAGTCTAAACAAATATAATAATTAATTAAATTTAATTGTTTCTGTGTTTTTACATATGTATTATAATTGCTATTTGTTACCCTAAATAAATAGATAAAATAAACACGAATTGCTTCAAGGATTCCATTGACCGATACATAGTTTCTTACGTCGAACCTTACAATGAAAACTCTGAAATGAAGTGCTCAAGTCATTCGTTAAACGACCAACCCTTTTCCCAATGCTACCAACTACAAAAACGAAAAAAATGTTTATCGAGATGGTTCGCATAGTGTTCTATAAATAAATTATTATTAAGGAAAATATGTGCATTTTTAATCCAGAATAAAAACTCTGCAGATCTGATGGTATATTCTTTCCACGGTGAACGGAACATCCTTTTTCCGTCCCCCACCCCTGGCAATACGACACATCTGTTTCCGCTACCCTCGCAAGTACAGGGTGGGTGCGGAGTACCGCAACCATTTCCAATCGTTTGAAGTCATAAAATATGGAATGTGAGATTATCCAAAGTTTTCATCAATGTTTGAAATCAAATTTTGTAGTCAAAGGTTTACATACATATTTTTATGGTCCTATATTTGGAAAAGGCGGAACGTTTTTAGTTTATGGGAACTAAAATAAAAATTTTGTGGAAGAAATTGAATAAAGTTTTAAATCAAAAGCATTAGTGTTAAAACGGTGAGATCAAGCATTATAGTGAGCTTTATATCAGTGGTTTATCATTGTTTATTCCGAATTAGAATTTTTTCGGGTGAGAATAAAATGTTTATATGGTATATGCTATAACAAAAAAAAAACAATAATGAATATGAAAATTATCAGAATTCGATTTTTTATCTTTGCATTCCTATTTTTTTTAATAAATACTATTATATAATAAATATTGAAATAATCTTATAAGATTTTTTTTTTCATAGTGTAAAAATGTTGTAAAACTCATGTAATATTATATTAAATAATAAATTCGAATTAAACCGCCTGATTTATAGAAACGGTATTTTATTTTCTATGCATAATAATTTTCACCATGCAAAGGTATTATGCTTTAGCATGGCGAAACATGGCATTCCCATAAACTTAAATAAAACTTCTAGAAAAGAGACGTTTTCATTCGTATTTTTTACGTATTAGCCTTGGAATTTTGCAAGAATTAAAAGTTATTATTTGACGATGGACTCAGGTTGACTCTATATTTAAAAACTTGGTTTTCAAATCAAATCAAATAAGTTTAATTTCTTAAAGATATTACAAACAAAATTAAGGTTAAAGGCATCTTTTGAAAACATGTAAAATATCATATATTGTGATATAATACCAGGAACGCATGAGATATGGTACGATTTTAGGAAGACGTGAATCTCTGAGGAGATTGTGTTCAGCCGACTGATTGCTTTACCCATTGGTGTCACCAGAGGCAGGTTGGTTTTGGCTGCCTGTGGGTAAAACAACAAAACATATTTGGACCCTGTATCAGGAACCAGATGTCCGATTCTCTAAGCCGTCTGAATATTACAGCTGCAACCAAAATATCGATATTCGAATCCGGTTAAATGTATTTGAATCCGGTTAAATGTATTCGACTCCGGTTAAGTGGATTCGAGCAGCCTTTATTATGACCGTGACAAGAATGTTCCAAAGGGATTAACAGGCTTATCCGAGCAGAGTTATTAAGCGACTGCTTAAATCTGCCACCATTTAAGTCCCGGGGGTTTTGTCATTTCAAATATTTCAACACAGAAGCAACATGGCGGTGATGGATGCGTTCGAAATTTAAATCCGTAATGAATGTACGACTTTTTCTTAAACTCGGTTGGATCAAACGAGAAAGCTGCTTAAAAACATATAAGATATGTACATTTATTATCTAAATTTACCCGTTAGTTACAATCATATACGTACAAATGTTTTAAAATAACTGGCATAAGAACAATGAGAGCGGAATAAATAATGTAGAAATGAGATCCTTAAAACTGATATAATAAAATGTTACGAGTATTTGACATAATTTCAGATGCATATATCAGGAAGAAGTGCAAACTAACTAGCTAACTAACCATCACGCCGTCTCCCCTAAGGCGTAGATAAAAAGAATGAACTGCCACACTTTTCTTTCCTGACATAATACTCTCACTCCCTCAACATTCATACATATCATGCATGCACTTCGATTTCTCCGTCTCCTGTAGAACTTATATAAGCAACTAACGGAATAAATGTATAATTGAAAAAACATAATATTAAGAACAAACATATTAAACTTTGGTTAAAAAAAATTCACATTAACAAACAAAGTCTTGGAAAACCGCGAAAAACATTGCATTACCAAATTGATAAAATGTTGAAGGTCGGTCATATAAGGAGTCATGAAAAAATATTTGTGCGTGTATAACTGTTGTATAGTATGAATATGGAGGAATCTAAACATATTTGTCAGGGTTGAGAGGTGTGGCGATCCATTCTCTCGCCAAACTATTCTGCCCTGACATACTACTCTCGCTTCCTCTACATTTATCCATATTGTCATCCACGCACGTCGATTTTTCCGACTCCTCACATGACCGACATTTAATATTTGATTGATTTGATCGTGTCACATTTTCCTCGGTCTTTCTCTATTTCTAGCTCCGTCGTTCACATATACCTTCTTCACCATTCTGTTTTCACTCATTCTTTCCATGTGTCCGAACCATCAAAACGACCCTTTCGGTATTTTGTTCATAACACTTTCATTCGCACCGCATTCACTTCTTATACTTACATTTGACACTCGCTCATACACAGATTTAGCACATTTTCGTCTTAGAGATCTCATTTCTACTGCATTTATTCTATTTTTATCCTTCTTTTGCCAGTTCCATGCTTGACTTCAATACATACGGGTCAACACAAGAACACCATTAATAAGAAATTAAATAAGCAAATGTATGTAGAACATTTAATATCGATGAAAGCGTCAATCTTCTGTAAATTTCGTGATATTTCATACCTTGCTTGCATTATCAAATATCACATGTGGAAACTTAGGTTTGGCTGATGTTTAAATATGCTAAGAGAAATATTATTTCCAATATCTTCAGTCAACGCTAGTGTGTAAAATATACGTTAACATAAGAGAATTAAAGATAACGAGGGCAATTCTTTATAAAATTTTATCTAACTTCTCGCTTCTTCAATATTCATACATCGTGCCATGTACGTACGTCGATTTTTCCGACTCCTCGCGTGGTCATCATTTCATTTCGATTGAGTTGATCCTGACACGATTGCTTTGGTCTTCCTCTTATTCTTGTTCAGTTTACATCGTTATAATATTTAATACTTTACGTTATAATTCTTTCAGGGGGATAAGGACGATGCCTCCACGTGGGGTGTTACTGTAATACCCGGTGCCTCTGGAAACGACAAAAAGTCGACAAAACCTACCACCACAATGGGAAGAGAAAGACACAAAGAAGAGAGAAACTTTTTAGAAACATCTCCACGATATTGTATAATGCTTTCTTGCCATAGATACGAAGGAGAAAACGACCATTCTTTCTTCAATCATTCTTTCCACGTGTCCAAACCAACTTAATGAACCTTTCATTATTTTGTCCGGAACTGTATTTTCCATAATAACGTACCTGCGTGTAATTTAATGCAGCCGGAGACTTAAGGGCAATAATGACGTCACCGGGGGTTGTTTACCCTTCCAGAGTTCACCATAGCCGGAATAGCAAGTTCCCGTGTATTTGTATTCACCTCAGCCGCACTCAGATTTCACATTCAAAGCGCGAAGGCCATTTGATTTGGGGCAATGCCTACGTGCAACTGCTCCATGCGACAAAATGTGAAATAATCATAAAAAATAACAGAAAAAAGTCTCAGCACCCCTATTCGGGCAGTCCGTAGAGGCAATGTAAGCTCGTGTCTGGACATTGACTTGTCAATTCGATATTTTCGTACTGAATCAAATAAAACATACGTGCATCTCATATTATTAACGCAACTTTAGCGTGAATAGTGAAAATTTAGAGCAAGTAGTTCGAGTTCGTGTATTTAGGTAGTATGTTTACAAGAGATGGGCGAGTGGAGAGGGATATTGAAAGAAGGGTTGGGGCAGGCAACAAAGTGAATGGTGCACTTAAAATTGTCATTGCAAACAAAAACCTATTCAAAAAAGCTAAAATGGCAGTGCACAATGGTGTTCTTGTACCAAATGTATGGAAGCGAAGCATGGAACCGTCAAAAAATGATGAAAGTAGAATAAATGCAGTAGAAATGAGATCTCTTAGACGAATGTGTGGATACTCTGTGTATGATAGGGTGTCGAATGAAGATATAAGAAGTGAATGCGTGCGAATGATGGTGTAATGAACAAAATAATAAAACGATCATTAAGATGGTTTGGAGACATGGAAAGAATGAATGAAGAAAGAATGGTAAAAAAAATATACGTTAACGATGTAAATGGAATTAGAAATAGAGGAAGACCGAGGAAAACGTGACACGGTCAAATAAATCAAATATTGAATGTCGGCCGTGTCAGAAGTCAGCGAAATCAACGCGCGTGCATTAGACTATGTATGAATGTTGAAGAATCTAGAGAAATGTGTCAGGAAAGAAAAGTGTGGCAGTCCATTCTTTCTGCCAACCCCTTTGGGGAGACGGCGTGATGGTTAGTTAGTTACATATCATTTTATTAATAATTTCATACATATAACATAAATAGGGAATTTCGTTGGAATATTATATTAATTTTGTGTACTTTTTAATGTCGCGACAGTTATGTCGCCAATTCACGAGTATGTTGGTATCATCAAGGGTTTTATACAACAAAAGATTCAACAAGAAAAACTTATTTGCACAGAGAACAAAACTGGTTAAATCTTTAGTTGTTTGTAACACCTGTAGTTTAATTGTTTGTAACATCTGAGATGTCTACATATATTGGAAGACCTCGATACGGAACGAACAAAACCCAGGAAAGAGTGAAAAATGTATGATTCCTATATCCAGCAAAGGAAGAAAGAAGGCTAAGGAAGAAGAAAACGAAAATTAAGAACAAAAAAATCCTAATACACGTATAATTTTTTTCTGCTTGTTTTTCTAGTTTCGACCGGTTTCAGCAGCTTGCTACCATCTCATGGTCTCTACCCCTAGTCTTACAAATTTTAAACTCATGATTCAGAAGCTATATTCTTTTCAACAAGTTAGTGTTAATGCAATATTTTTTTAAGTCCAAGTTATTAGCCATGCCAATGTCGGAAATTTTTGTGTTTTTATAAACCTAATGGGATGTCACTGGCTGTGTTTACCGACCGTCAGCCGGGGAAGAGAAGACATTAATAAGAAGTCTCCAGACGTCATAATAATAGATCACTTAACTCACCATAGCCGTGTTGCATCTTTAATGAAATATAACTCCGAAAATAATATTAATAAGTTAACCGAAATTTTAGCCAAAGTTATAAAGTGCTTCGCGTATAGTTATAATTATTTCAAAACCATTGTTTCATATAGTTTATTTTAATATAATTCTAGTCTAACGAATTTGTTATAAATTAAAACACACTTTTTCCACTTTTGAGTTTATTTTTCTCGACGTGTTTCGAAGGCTCAACCTTTATCACCAGGAGAACGATATAAACTTCGAAACATGTCGAGAAAAATAAAGTCAAAATTGGAAAAATAAAGGTTTTTAATTCATAAAAATTCGTCATTGTTGGATTCCACAGTGAACGCCAAGTTTATCTAAAATTCTAACTTATGTATAATGGATTATGTAACTAACTATCACGCTGTTTCTCCGGAGGGGTAGGCAGAAAGGATGGACCGGCACATTTTCTTATCTTGAAATAACTCTCGCGACTCTTCTACATTCACACATCGTGATATGCACGCTCGTCGATTGTTCCTACTTCAAACATGCCCGACTTACAGAAATTAATTAATTTGGTCATGCCTTCCTCGACTTCTTTTTCCATTCTCCTACTTGGAAATTCTTCCCTTATTCATTCGTCCAATATGTCCAAACATCTTAGTGACCCTTACTTAATTTTAATAAGGACGCTTTCATCCGCTTTACATTCCTTTCTAACTTCGTCATTGGGTATTCTATCATATATTGTAATACCGTACATTATTCTTAGTGACCCTATTTCTACGGTATTTATTCTAGATTCATTATTCTTCTGCCGACTCCAAGCTTCACTTCCTCACTTCTACGGCATTTATTCTACTTTTATCGATTAGGTAAAATTTTCGATTTCTTTTAAATAATCAAAATAATGATGATTTCACATTTGAATAGTGAAAAAGTGATAAAAATAGATATTTTAATTCACATAGAATTCATCATTTAATTTTATCAAAAAAATTATATTTCGTGTTGAAACGACTTTTTCTCTTATTCATAATCAAATTAATACTGATAATAAAAACCAACCATAGTATATTATTTTCATTACTTGCTTTCGTTTTAGTTTCTACTCTTTTTTTTCATTTATATATATTTTTTATTTGAAAAACGTGTAATATTACTAGGTATACTAAAGTATGGCATAACGTAAGCGTGTTTATTATTACAATTAAATTGTTTTACCTCTGAATGCGTTATGATTTCCTGTGATGTGATGTTAAAATATAGTCGTGGGTACACACCTGAAACAAAAACGATTTCAATTAAATTAAAACATTATATTTATTGCTAAAAATAAAAACGTAATTTATCTTTGAATAACTTTTAGGAAACATTGAATTTTCACAACACTTTTTTGCACCTTTCACAAATATATTTCGGGATATAGACTTTCCTTCTTCAGAAAGTGAATTATTGAATTTTAACCGTAATTTATCTATTTATCCCTTAAAATCAGCTTGTTTTCTACTGTAACAATAGTTTATAGATAAAATAAGCTATTGTTTCTTCGTGAAAATATATAAATAATAAAAGTGAAATATAATTATTTTTTTAAATCATACTAACGAAACATGTTACCAAAGAAAAAATATAAACATTTATTTAAACACAGTACTAAGATAACATAATCGTCTTAAACATTCCATACATGTGCTCTCAGTGTAATCTCAGAGTTAATCTGAGTATTAAACTCAGTATTAAATAGGTAGTTCAGTGTTGAGGAAAGCACTTCGTTTTAATGTAAGGTATTCCGAGTACAGGGTATTCGAGAATATGATCTTAATAAAGTGGTCACGCGAGGTTCGTCTGACCACACACGACGCTTAGAAATTACAGCAAAATGTATCAATTTCTATAGCGATACAGGATGATTACAAAACGTTTGGGAATGCTGTGAAATAAAATATATGGAATAATCGTCAATTTAAACATTAATGTGACCTTGCTTTAACCTTGCAATCAATTCAAATTAACCACTTTGTACTTAATTTAAGGATATATAAAATAATATACAACATATATATATAATAATAATATATAAGCATGGAACTCGCAAAAAGAGGATGAAAGTAGAATTAATGTTCTAGAAATGAGATATTTTAGACTAGTGGTTCCCAAACTTGTTTGTCTCGTGGACTCCCTGCTGATTTCTTTTATTTTGTGCAGGCCTACTGTCGTCAAAAAAAAGGGGGTCGCCGATTTCGACCGACAGATTTTCCCGAATGAGATCTCTTAGACGAATACGTGGAAAATCAATATAATATGATAGAGTGTCAAATGAAAATATAATAAGTGATTGCGGTGTGAATGAAAGTGTTATGAACAAAATAATGAAAGGAAAATTAAGATGGTTTGGACACATGGAAATAATGAATGAATAAAAAATGGTCAAAAAAGTATATATTAATGATATAAATAGAACTAGAAATAGAGGAAGACGAGGAAAACATGGCACGATCAAATAAATCAAACATTGAATGTCAGCCACGTGAAGAGTCGAAGAAATCGACATGTGTGCATGACACGGTATATGAATGTTGAGGAAGCGAGAGAAGTATGTCAGGAAAGAAAAGTGTAGCAGTCCATTCTTTCTGCCTACTCCTTCGGCGAGACCGAGTAATTGTATGTAAGTTATATATCATATACATTATCTTCTTCTGAAAGTAATTGCGATAACTTGTGTTTTCTAGAAGTTTTATATTACTTTAGTTGTATTAAGTGTTCTCCGTAAATAAATGATGCTTTCAAAGTCGTCACTGCCAATAAAAACATATCTACCAAATCAAAGACGGCAGAACATAATGGGATGTAAACCTTGAAGCTGTCAAAATAAAGATGAAAATATAATAAAAGTTGTACTAAGAAGACATGAGAAAATATGTTTTTTGATTAATTTTAATACAGATAGAAGAAATAAGGAGAGAATTTCAGATTGGTGAATTCGTCTTAAGTAAAATCAAAAAGGTGTACCTAATGTGGTTTTGACATATGAAATTAATATATGAGAGAAAAATGGTTAATAAGCTGAATACAAGTAGAGTTATTGGAAAGAAGTTGAGAAAGACCAAAAAAAACATGGCATAACCGAATTAATTAATTACTCAATGACGACCTCATCAAAGACGAAGAGCACTCGTGTCAGGAAGTGACATACTTAAGATAAATCTCTAGAGGTGTGTCAGGACAGAACACTGCAGCAGTCCAACATATCTGCCTAGCCCTCTGGGAATATGGTGTGATAGTTAATTAGTCAGTTACATGGTACGCCTTACTTGGGCATTATCAAACGAAATTCGATCATTTTACATGTCACTCTCTAATAACATTAAGAAACTTCTGCATTCAATATAGGAAGTTGGAAGTAGAATTTATAACACTGTTAACTTACTTTTTTTTTTTAATATTATATTTTTATATTATAAATAAAAATATTTTGCACAACATATTTCGGAGTAGACCTCCATCATCAGATTTAAACATAATTGTTATATTTACACCTGAAAATGCAAGTCACCTCCGAATATACAATATTTTTAAAAAAAATTAGCAACAACAATAAACCATCACGCCCGTTCCCCGCAGGGGTAGGCAGAGAGAATGGACCGCCACACTACTCTATCCTGGCACACCTCTCTAGCTTCTTCCACATTCATACAGCGAGTCATACACGCACGTCGATTTTCCCGACTTCGTACATGACCAGATTTTTTTTAACTATCGTTTATATCGGTCTGTGAGGATGAATGTAAAACCTTCGAAAAATGCTATGATAAATAAACTCAAAAGGCAAAAAAACAAAGTGTTTTAGCTTATAAAAATTCGTCAATATGGAATTTAATAAAATATTAAATATTAAAGTGGATATTAACAGATTTATAAATTCTCCTTACAACTATACAGTGGAATTCCACAGCGTTAATGCCCTAACCTTAAGTAAAATGTAGATATTATTATATTTATTGTGATGGGCGTAATTAATAAAATGTTAAGTGTTGATGGCACCCTGTAATTTGATCCCCGATAACATCAAACAAATTGGTGTGCACTGAACGCAATGAGGCGAGCTTTATCAACTTAATTGATAATCTTTCGTTTACGTAACACGAGCCTGAGACGCCAGTACACCCTTCAGATATATGGCTTTTGCTATAATTCACTTACTTAATAATACAGTTCGCATACCATGAATAAGATTAGCCATGTCTTTGATGGGGTGTTCAAAGAAAATGATGAACGATAACTTAGAGCCTATTATATAGTGTGTCGCTTTGTTTTTCATTTGAGAAATATTACATCATTAGTAAAATTATATAAAATATAAAGAAAGTATATATAAACGGCGTAAACGGACAAGAAAAATATGAAAACCGGTACGATCAAATTAATCAAATATTAAAATTCGGCCACCTGAAAAGTCCGAGAAATCGACGTGCGTGCATGACACGACGAATTAATTTTGAAGAAACGAGAAAAGTATGTGAGGAAAGAACAGTGTGGCGGTCCCTTTCGGAGAGATGACGTGAATGGTCGCACGAATGTCTTATAAATTCTGATTAAACTTGAATAATAATAAAAGTTATTTTTTCTATGCCTCAAAAAATACGCTATCTTATGTTTTTCAACAAATTTAAATCTCTATTCCATTTGAGAATTTATATCCCAGCATACTCAATTTAATACGAGTATATTGCTAAAAATTATTTCAGTAGCATTTTAAGCTTATTTTATTTAAATTAAAGATAACTTCGTCCAAAGTTCCAATCATAATATTGTAAGAACAACATCCCATCTCTTCGCGAGATGATAATAAAAAATCAAATAGGAGGAAACCATCGCTATATAATGACAAATTTCAATAAAGGCTGTATTTTAACGCCGGCGAAATAGAATTGAATATCTTTGCATAAATATACGGTGATATGATTACTTTTAGCGATTCACCTTGGCGCCCTTCGCAACATTTTCCTTTGAAACTGGATTGACGATACCTATTTGAAATCCAATTAAAGGTTTTTTCCCTTGTATCTCGTCCCTAAGGCATTTCCACACCACGATCTTGAAGATTTTATACATTTAACCGCAGTGATTATAAAATCACTAAAAATAAAATCAATGTATCAACTACAATTCGCTTTTTATGCTTATCACACAACTATAGGCAAGCTAACGACTAATAATCTCATTTTAAAATATGCTTGCAGTTTTATAACTGATATTTTATTAAAACATCAATTTAAAAAAAGGTTGGTAACATTTTATGAATGGGATTTCACCGTGCTAGGACATTACCATATATGTAATTGTAATTGTACAACATTTGATTCATCGGTTGTTTCTCGTATTCAAGTAAGACTATTATTTACATATGTGGATCCTTAAATGCCAAATTAGTCCAATCATGGACCCACAAACAGTTGACTTCTAGAGCAATGTAATTGAAATATACACTGTCTATCGATGGTTCCTCTATTTTATCGTCCTATCTGCGGAAACGTCTCTGCACTGAGCTTCGAAATCTTGCGTGCCTATATTTACAGCAAACATATGATAATGACCTCACGAAAGACGAACAAATCACTCCCATTAAATATATAATGACATGTAGAAAACAAACGCTTTAATCAATATTTTATATTTAATACTGAGTTTTACAATGTTGTTACAGAAAGGAAGTGTAGTTATATGAATGACAAGTATAAAAATGTGGTAAAACGAAGTAAAGTTAGTTATATGTTTAAAAATATTAGAGAGTACGGGGTATATCCTTGGCTCTATCCAACGGCATTTCTCTTGGGTATGCTGGGGTATAACTCCCTCGAACTGAGGAGGGAAGGATTACTGTCCACACATTTTTTCAAACTGATTCGGGGCTCTATTGAGAACTCCTATGTTCTGGAGCAAATAGGTCTTTTTGTTCCTGATAACTACCTGCGACAACGCCGACATCAATTGTTCTTTACTCCGTCACGCAGAACCAACCTGCCTTTGGTGATGCCAGTAGGAAGAGCAATCCGGACGCTGAATCTAATCATCTCGGATTTGGACATTTTCAGTGTCAGTGAGGCAGTATTCATAAAAAAAATATTGCAAATTCTGGAAAGAGTACTGCCTCACTGACGTCGACGTATTTGGATTCCATCTGATATGTATGATTCTTTTGGTATCATGTTGTTTTGTTTTATTTTGTCTTTGTAATACCGTTTTGTGTCCAAATAAGTCGCCTAAATGTTTTATCATTTGTAATTGTTCATTTGTGTATAATATATTAATAAATGAATAAATAAAAATAAAAGACATGAAGAAAAAATAAGATATGTGTAGTTAACGAGAGGAATGTTGAAAGAAGGGTTGGGGCAGGCAACAAAGTGAATGGTGCACTTAAAGTTGTCATCCAAAAAACGTTAAATGACACTGCACAATGGTGTTCTTATACCGACCCTTATGTATGGAAGCAAAGCATGGAACTGGCAAAAGAAGGATGAGAGTAGAATAAATGCGGTACAAATGAGATCTCTTAGACGAATTTGTGGATACTCTGTGTATGATAGAGTGTGGAATGAAAATATAAGAAGTGAATGCGGTGCCAATGATGGTGTTATGAACAAAATAATGAAAGTATCATTAGATGGTTTGGACACATGGAATGAATGAATGAAGTAAGAATGGTAAAAAAATATATGTTAGCGATGTAAATGAAACTAGAAAAAGAGGAAAACCGAGGAAAACGTGTCACGATCAAATAAATCAAATATTGAATGTAGGCCACGTGAGGAGTCATAGAAATCGACGCACGTGCATGACACGATGTATTAATGTTGAGGAAGCGAGAGAAATATGTCAGGAAAGAAAAGAGTTGCAGTCCATTCATTCTGCCTACCACTTCGGAGAGACGGCGTGATGGTTAGTTATTTAGTTAGTTAGTTAGAAAACAAGCGTTTTGATCAATATTAAGTATTTAAGCCGTGCCACACTGCTTGAAACAAGCTCTCCACAAGGGTGACCTTGGTGGAGAGCTGTGGAGCCCACGGTTGGTGTAGCGTCCACATACTGTTGTAAAGAAGCTCTCCACGTGTGGAATGCGTGTTTAAACGGTGGATCCACACGCATACTATGCGCGTCCGTTTTTCCACAAAATTTGTTGAAGGTCAAACGAATTTTGGTTTCAAACAAGTGTCTACACAGTTTAAAGCCGCCGGTGGAGACCGATGTGGAGAGCTTGTTTAAAACAGTGTAGCACGGCTTTTAATGCTGAGTTTTGCAATGTTGTTAAAGAAAAAAAGTGTAGGTAGGTATGACAAATATAATGAAAAGAATAAAAATTATGTACAATGAAGTACAGTTGAATGTATGCCAAATAAAAAAATAAGAATAAAAAATAAGATATTCGTAGTAAACGAATTATTCGGATTCTTTTCGATGAATGTTATACGACTTTTGTTCAATTTGGTGCCCGAAAATGGTGTTTGTATACCATACATACTATTCAGGACCGCCAGGTAAATATATGGGCAACTTTAGAGTTCATGGAAAGTTTCTCTTTGACTCTTTGACGTTCACTCGATTTTATTTTGTTTGCCCTGAGAGAGCCACTTATCGGTTCTTTTGAAAGTTTTCAGCATTAAATAATAAACGGGTGTCCTTTTTCATTTACCGATTGATTGAGTCGGAAGTGGAAAAACCCAAATGAAATCAGTAATTTTTAATACACAGTTGCTGAAATATGTCGTAAATTCACAAAGGAAAAGAGACAAAATACAGATAGTCCATTGTTTTGGCCGAAACACAATGATACTTCAACATTATTAATGTTAAAATTTAAAACACTTATGATGATATCACAATTTCTTTTTAATCAGAGTGTCGCGACACTCTCAGTGAATGAAAAAAAAAATGTGATAAATAGTGTTTTAAATTTTAACAGTAAAATACAGATCACAAATAACGTAATATCTATCGGCTACATAAAAGTAAAAATAATTATAAGTATACAAATTACTTTTTTTTGGGAGATTTAAAAAATATCTTTCATTATTAAAAATTATTGTTTTTCCTTGGATTTGGAATCGAATCTAATGTCTCACGAAGGTTTAGCTCTTCATGTAAAGGTGATTTGGTGGGTTGTTGGTTTCATATTAATATTAAATTATTAATTCGAATGAAAACTAGACGACCGGTGGTGGTCTAGGGGGATAGAGCGCTTGACTCCTGATCCAGCGGACATGGGTTCGAGCCTTGACACGACCAGATTACTTCTTCATAATAATGAGCTATTTTCTGTTCATATTGAAAATTGTATAATAAATTCAAATATCATTGATTTGAGTCTGTGGTGTTAGTCTTTAAAAAAGTCTCTTTTCCAGAAGTTTTAAAATACATATTGTTTAAACTTTGATAAGAAGGTATTACTTAGTGGTTTGACATATTTAAAAATAAAAATAAACACTCATACTACATGGCTATATACAAACTGTAAGGTTTTATATCATTTAAACTAAATACTAGAAAACATACGTCAGGGCTTTAACAAATTGTGTATAACGACTGACGAAGACTTACTGACCTGAGCTCGCTACAGAGTGAAACCAGTTGGCGATACTAACTTATTAAATTGGTTAATACTAGATGAAAAGTGTTTAATTTTAGTTTTAATATATGTTATGGGAATGGCATGTTATGTGACTTGTTGAAATTTCGAGGATCGAGAGTTTGCGGTAGCCGGTCCATCAGCTTGGAACAATCTCCTTTCTCACCTCAGATGCATAAATGATCCGACAGACGATCAGATCTAAGCTAAAATTCCATATTTTTCATATTTCATACCAAATTTAAAACTTGCATATTTTGTTCTATTAAATTTTCCAACCGAACGCAAATATCAATCATATGCAGCGTTCACATTTAGATTTAAAGATTGAGGTGATTACATCACAAAAACGGCGCTTTAAAGTTAGCATATTATTATTATTATTATTATTAAGGCATTATCAAATAATAATGACATTTGATAATACCGTAGCAACGCGAGACATGTTATTCCCATAAAATATAATAAAACTTCTAGAAAACAGACGTTTTCATTCGAATTAATTACAAATAATTATAAATTAACTTTAATTCATCATAGCAGAGGAAGTACAATTATTCCCGTTGCAGGTACAAAATACATAATTAAGGAACATCTTGCGTAAGCAAAGAACACGATTTGCTCACTGTTTTTCGCATGATGGTCTGTTTAGATTTTCATTTACAGATTACAGCCACATACTAGAGTGCAAAATCAGCTTTCAAACCTGTTATTAATCTGCAAATGGTTAATTTACGAGTGAATTAATGACTCGCGGGAAATCAATATACTTAATATAATGCGTTTTTCGCGGGAAATGGAAATACGCCGTGTAGTAGGAAATTAATAAGTCTTACGTATCTACACATAAAATCAGGAGTACATGACCGATCGAAATATGTCTGTTTATTAATTAATACGATTTCTCACAAAGAGAAAAGCGTAAGCTTATATTAAGCTAACTAACTAACTAACTAACCATCACGCCGTCTCGTTTTACACCTATATGTTTGCATGTAAATGGAACCTGAAATAGAGGAAGACCGATGAAAACGTGGCACGATCAAATAAATCAAATACTGAATGTCGGCCATGTGAGGAGTCAAAGAAATCGACGCGCGTGTATGACACGATGTATGAATGTTGAGGAAGCGAAAAAAAATGTGTCAGGAAAGAAAAGTGTGACAGTCCATTATTTCTGCCTACCCCTTCGGGGAGACGGCGTGATGGTAAGTTAGTTAGTTAGTTAGTTAGTTATCAAATATATAATCGAAAAAAAATTAAAGCTTTTTAAAAAATACAAAAAAGGAGTTAAAAAAAATTTATTTTATTTATTTTATTTACACATTATCGGCTTACTTATACTCGTACATCACACTTAAAGTTGTAATAACATCTTTGGGTGTTTAGTTAATAAATATATATATGTTTTAAATACACAATTTATAAGATATATTTTATACGATAACGAAATTAGCATATCCTGAAAATGTATACCTGTTTATTACAAGTAAATAATAATAAAGTCGCATGTAGGCTGAAGACGGTATAATTTACGAACATGTCTGTGCTTATACACAACGAATCTGAAATCAATGATTTTTGTATTGCCGTGCAATTTTTAACCCGTTTCAACCAAGGGAATCATTATTTATTTATTTTAACTAACTAAATAACTAACCATCACGCCGTCTCTCCGAAGGGGTAGGCAGAAAGAATGGACTACCAAACTTTTCTTTCCTGACATATTTCTCTAGCTTCCTCAACATTCATACATCGTGTCATGCACGCGCGTCGATTTCTCTGACTCCTCACGTGGGCGACATTAAATATTTGATTTATTTGATCGTGCCACGTTTTCCTTGATCTGCCTCTATTTCTGGTTCCATTTACATCGTAAACATATAAAAAAAAATTCCAATCTTTCTTCATTCATTTTTTTCCATGTTGTCAAACCATTTTAATGATCCTTTCATTAATTTGTTCATAACACCATCATTCGCACCATATTCACTTCTTATGTTTTCATTTGACACTCTATCATTATTTTTCAAGATTCCAACTAGTTTTGCTTGGACCCGAGCTTTATCATGGCAGTATAATATCTAAGCAAAAACACAAAATTTACATGAACATAAACGGTGGTGAAATCAGAGTTATTATACTGCCCTGAAGAAGCTTAGGTCCAAGCGAAACTAGTTAAATTTAATAACCATACCGTGGTCAAATATAAACTGTTTTTTTTTTTAATTTTATATCTGTAAGTTTAAAATGTCTAACCACAAAGTATACATAGTATTATACAAAGTATTATACATAAGACGACCTTCGTGGCCGAGTGGTAAGTGCTTTGACTGCCACCCCGAAGGTCCCGGGTTCGATTCCCGGCGATGGCAGTGTGATTGTCAAACTGTCGTTGGACTGGTGCAGAATTCACGTGACAATAAAATGGCGATAGATAAGCTACCTGTCACATGTCACGAGAATCACTATGATAGCTATAATACCCTTTATATCGATTTGGCTCACGCTGTCATGATGAAAAGAGCGATTCAACAAAACAGTAATAATTATAAGTCAGCCACATTCGAAGTCGGAATAATCGACGTGCGTGCATGGTACGATGTATGAATGTAGAGGAAGCCCGAGAGGTATGCTAGGACAGAGAATTATGGCGATCCATCCTCTCTGCCTACCCCTCCGGGGAAATGGCGTGATGGTTAGTTAGTTAGTTAGTCATAAAAATATAATAGTCATAAAATTAAAATTAACATTGTGTGTAATGTAAGTCACCAAAAGATGGCGCTCATATCGGTTTAATTGGCAGCTGTAAACCATCAGTAAATAATCACGACATTACTGCACGTGTATTCAAGTAAAAATTGAAATAATAATAATAATAATATTCAGCTACGTAATTTTCCTCGGGTCTGAATGGGTTAACATCTCTTTCCATTTTTATTATAATAATCATATGTATGTAGGGCGCTGCGGTAGGTTCTTGCTCATTCATTTTGTCTTATTTTTCACCCACCCTACACTTTATATGTCATTATTATTTGCAAATTACACACAGCTCCGCGTAGATTGGACGGAGTTGTGCCGCAAGAGAGACGATCATTAAACAACTTATTTTGTATTCTGAGAACTATATTACCATGTAAGAAACACACAGATATGATTGTGATATCGTCAACAGCTTCAGAACGTTATAATCTCGCGACAGTCTCATATGTGCCTAATTTAAATATTAATTACTTTAACTACCAGTTGCTATTAAATAGTAGCTGATTGACAATATGAAAATGTAATATTTTTTTAATTAATAATAATTAAACAGTTCTGTTAGTTTAAAAATCTTCTTCTTCTTGTCCTGTCATATCTCCATGGAAATACCCAAACGAAGCTCCGGCAGGAGCGATGCCGGTTAATATTTATAATGAATAAAGTGAATTATATACAAATTTTACAGATGCCGTTCTCGTTGCGGATAGAGCGGACGAATTACAAGTATTAGTGTCGAGAATATATGATTTATGCAAGTCAAATGATTTAATGATGAATGTCGGAAAATCAAAGGTGGTGGTTTCTGAAACGGAAGAGCAAATGATAGTTTGTAACATAAGTGTGAACGAAAAGAATTTGGAGCAGGTGAGTGAATTTGTGTATTTAGATAGCATGTTCACAGCGGATGGCCGAACGGATAGTGACGTCGAAAGAAGTGCTGGTGCGGATAACAAAATGAATGGAGCTTTAAAAATAGTTATTGGAAACAAGAGTTTATCAATGAAAGCGAAAACGGCCGTTCACAATGGAGTTCTGGTCCCAACCCCTAATGTATGGAAGCGAAGCATGGTACTGGCATAAGAAGGATGAGAGCAGAATAAATGCGGTAGAGATGAGGTCCCTAAGACGTATGTGTGTTATAACGAAATACGACAGAATCTCAAATGCTGATATAAAAAAGAAATGTAGGGTGGAAGAAGGTATTATGAACAAACTTATGAAAGGATCGCTGCGTAGGTTTGGACATATAGAGCGCATTGATGGAGAAAGAATGGTTAAGAAAGTATACGTTAATGATGTAAATACAGAGTCGGGGCAGACCGAGGAAAAACATGGCAAGACCAAATTAATCAAATTTTAAAGGTTGGTCATGTCAGAAGCCGAAAGAATCGACGTGCGTGTATGACTCACTGTATGAATGTGGAGGAAGCTAGAGAGGTGTGCCAGGATAGAGTAGTGTGGCGGTCTATTCTCTCTGCCTACCCCTGCGGGGAAACGGCGCGATGGTTTGTTGTTAAAATTTTACTATGAATTATTGAATTTTTTTTATAGTCAATAATTTCAAAAACACATAAGAGATAGTTATCAGAGGTAACCATTTTTTGCTTCTATTTGATTTATCTGAGGCACAAAAAAATTGTGTGGGCAAATAGAAACGGCGTGATGGTTTGTTGTTATTGCTGTTGTTGTTGTTGTATTATAATTATATTTGATAATGTCACATGACAAATTCAGTGCTTCATACGAAAGTATAAACTGATTAGATTTCATTTTATTTGATTTGAATAATGGAAGAAGAAAAAGATACTATAACGTATGAACTATTTTACGTTCGATGACTCAGAAGGAAATAACCCATTTTTTAAGCAGCAGAATTACCTTTGCATAAAAATCCGTTACTTTGGGGAAAATGGATAGTTATGTCAACCGCAAGATGTTTTACCAAAAAGAGAATACAAATCGCCGAACATATTTCACCGTTAAACCGTAAAACTAGATAAAGAATCCTCTAAGAGCTTTGTCGTGTTATTAAACATTGAAGTAGATAAATAAGTCGCCACCATTTCATTATAGGAACAATAAACATAACGCTGTTTGCCCACACAACATTTTTTGTGCCTCAGATAAAACAAACAGAAGCAAAAAATGGTTACCCCTGTTGACTATCTCTTATGTGTTTTAAAATTATTAACTATAAAAAAAATCAATTATTCATAGTAAAATTTTAACAACAACAAACGATCACGCCATTTCTCCGCAGGGGTAGGCAGAGAGAATGGACCGCCACACTACTCTATCCTGACATACACCTCTCTAGATTCCTTCATATTCATACAGCGAGTCATACTCGCACGTCGATTCTTCCGGCTTCTGACATGACCAACCTTTAAAATTAGACTAATTTGGTCTTGCCATGTTTTCCTCGGTCTACTTCGACTCCGTACTCCATTTACATCGCTAACGTATACTTTTTTAACCATTCTTTCTTCACCCATGCGTTCCATATGTCCGAACCGTCGCAGCGATCATGAATAAATATATAATTAATTCTGCTGAGTTATAATAGTAAAAACTAAGCCCGCTAAGAACTTGTTGATGTTTTCATACTTGATAATTCGTAGTTAGTGATCAATGTACGGGTGTATAAAAAAATAAGTAAACATTTGCACGCAATGTTTCCTTTCGCAAATCGAGTTCCAGTGAATTGGATGGAACGAAGATCAAAGGCAATCATCATACGATGTTTATTTTGGCAAAGTATTTGCTCAAAAAATACACTCTTGTTGACTAAGTTTCGCACGAAAACACTGCACTCGGAAAAACACACTTCTCGATGTTCTAGAGAAACGTATTTTCAAATTAAAAGCTGCGGTTAAAAATAAACGAAAATTATTGTAATACATAAAAAATACAAAATTTATAGTTTTTTTTAAGGAACTTAATAAGTATTATTGGTTGAGTCATTCAATACTAGAAAGTTATCCAATAATTAGCGAGGCGTCGTTATTTATTTACAATAAACAATCACGCCATTTGCCCGAAAGGATAGACAGAGAGAATAGACTGTCGCACAACCCTATCCTGACACACTTGTCTAGATTCCTCCACATGCATACAGCGAGTCAAACACGCACGCTGATTCTTCCGACTTTAAATATGTTCGACCTTTAAAATTGATTAATTTAATTTGGTTAATTTGTATATTTCAAAAAATTGTACACGTATATTACGAAGCCTTAAAACATTCTTTTTTTTACTAAGAAATTCATATTTCGTATTAGCTGGATAAGTTATCTATTCATATATATTTATTGTTTCTTGAACGATGATGTAAAACTCCATATTAAATAATTGATACGAATGAAAACGTCAGTTTTCTAAAAGTTTTATTATATTTTATAGGAATAACATGTTTCGCCCTTCTAAGGCATTATCAAATGTTACGAAACTTCAACTCGTTGCAGTTTATATACACTAGTAAATGGAGCAGAATATGGTTATTAACGAGAATTGATGTAACTTTATACATGTTTAACAAATAATTATTTGGGAATATTCATATATTATATAATTTCCAACCTATTTGGTTCCAAGACACCCTATCATTGGCGAAAACGTATAAGATGATTAATGTGTTTTTTTTTTATTAATGCACATATTATTATTATTGATACAAGGATTATACAAACACTATTTTTCATAATTTTTGGTAATTTATAATAAAGTGTTTTCTCGATTCCCGTCGCCAAAACCAAATAAAAATAGCCCTCTTAAAGCACACTTTCCATCGCCCCATAAGCGAGAAATCGCCCACGTCGTTAATTCATTAAATACATTAAATAAACAAAAATGGAAAGAGTTTATTTTACTTTTTATTTCACCACAAAAATGGTTTCAAAATCCGGTCGATTGTGGGTAGTGTACCTGAGCCGGATAACTCACCTATTAATAATTCAAGGAAAAAAAATTCCCTCTTAAACAAAACGCGATTAGTAATTTAATATTGTATTTCTCAATTTTTACTGAAGCCAAACTTAAAAACGTTTGAGCAATTAAATTTTAATGTGACCTGAGTAATTACCCCGGCAACAAAGTTTGTTCTGCCAAAGTTCAAAGTTTCACCCCGAAGTTCAAGCTATCCAAATTAAATAATCGATACTTCGGTGAATACCGAATACCTCAAAGTTTACCAATCTTATCAATACCTTCTCTAATATACAAGTACCTATGAATCCAAGTAATTCCTTAATATAATGGGTCAAATTATATATAATAATATTTTCAAATCAAACAATTGATATGTTAACCAAAAGATGTTAGCACCACTTTTGCAACAGATTTACTTTAAAAGCTCTGGCCATTTTGAAAAGGTCTTCTTAAGGAAAGCACCTTAATATCCTTCGTTCTCTTGACTTTGATTGTGGTGGGGTAGTATTTTCTATGTGGCCGAAGCTGTGATGCTGAATACGAAATTTAAAGGGATTATTTTCATTTTTTAATTTCAAATTCTTAACACATTTTGTGCAGGATACATTAAAACACGTTTTTATCCCAAATATCACAAGATTATGGAGAACTAAAAATTAGAACTGGATCTGCTGTAAGTCGTAGTTAATAACCGTAAATTAACTACAACCACAAAATGTTCTTATTTGTTGTTTCTTGAACAGTGATGTAAAACTATAGTACAGAATTTTAAATGCGTTTTATTTTTATATTAGTCTTTCTTAATTTAGTTTTTATTATATATTTACACCTGAAGATGGAGGTATCCTTCGAAACATGTTGTGTGTTTTGATATTTTGTGAATTATAAACAAAGTTATTTTCAATTTCCAAAGTGTATTACAATGGAATTCCACAGTGTTAATACCTTAGCTTTCAATAAATGTAAAACTCCATTTAAAAAAAATTATCTGTTTTCAAGAACCCTTTTTGGAGAATTTTACTGGAGTGACATATTTCGTCTTGCTAGGGAATTATCAGGTGTAGCGAGAATCAAACGCGTAACCGTTTATATTTCCGGTCTAATGGAAATATTCCAAATTCAATTTTTCTTGAATGATTGTGTAAAACTGAATATTAAATAATTTAAAGGAATGTTTTCTAGAAGTTTTGTTGTAATTATAATAATATTACGCCTGTTTAAAGCATCATCAATTTAGTAATGCCTTAGACAGCTGAAACATGTCGTTCACACAGCATACAAAAACTTTTTGATTTTTTTATGAATTAAAACACTGTTAAATAAACTATTTATATCGTTCTCCCGATGATGAAGGTGTAAGCATTCGAAACATATCGAGAAAAATAAACTAAAAAGTGGAAAAACAGTGTTTTGATTCATAAAAAAATCGTCATTATGGAATTCCACAGTATTAACGCCTTATGTTTACCTGGAAAATATACCTTTTCATTGTATTAATTATTTTATACGGAATTTTTTATCATTGTTTAATCAATGAGTTATCATTCGTATTAATTAGGAATTATTTCACGTTTACTAAATTATTTAACGTCTTCTGAATCGAATAATAATAAAAAAAATTAAGCTCATCTGCATAAAAGTATACAGGTAAAATGATTATTTACTTTTTTATGTGTTGTTATCGTAGAGCTCATTGTGATGGTATTCACAACAAATAGAACTATTTTCAAAACTTTTTACATTAACAGTCGTTGCATGTTTCTTCAGGAAAAGGTGTTATAAACCTAATTACGTACCTACAATAAACTAGTATTATATCATGCATCAACGTTCCGTCCCATTGTTTCCTAGAAGTCAGGTGTCTGTTTATCTCGGATCAATATACTCGTACCTACATAAACACGTCCATCGCAGAGTTGGGCAGAGTCAGATATTGGTAGGTGTGATTACCTCAAGCCTTAACCGTCACCAACAGCAGTCAATATTTAGAAACACAGCAGACTCAAGTCAAACAAGATAGTGCGATACATTTTACTGAGCAAATAATGAACTTGGAAAATATTCTAAATACCAATAAAGACTGTTAAAGCCCGTCGAAAGCCCGCCATTAATCATCCACTTTGATTTGAATCTTGTTAACATAGAAACAGAGCGTATTAAAGCTGTAAGGCAAACAGCGGACAAGCCGAGTTCCACGGGTGGAATCAACAAAGCCGAGGGCAACGAGAAAAGTTGAATTGAAAAACGAATGGAAGATCCCCGATAAGAACCGCGATCGCTTGTAGTGTAGTTGTAACTATCACGGCATGAGTAAGGTATAGGACCAAATCCCTAGATTACAATTTGTAATAATCCCACGGCTTATGTTCGTACCACTCTCCGTTTCTGCTAAGCTTTCAATAATTGAATTATATGATCGCAAAGACAATTTTGTACCAATTTGCGATCCCCAAGGATATCTACATTATGAACTGGATTACAGACGACAAGGACAAATTTCAAGCTTCGTTAATTATGCATCAAAGAAATATGTTTCATATAATCATTTTAAAGATTCGCATTCTATAGACGTTGTTAATAATTGGTATTATCCTTTTAGCTATTTTTAAGTCAAATAACTATGATCACTGATTAACTATCACCATCATTATAAAGGATTTATTCATAAAAGATATTACTTTTTAATAAATCAATGTATAAACAAAAACTTCAGTTTTTAAATTTGTATTTTTTTATTTGCCATTTGGGAAATGAACATTGAAAGATAATTGCCACGTCATTTGCCATTTGGATAATGAACATTGAAAGATATTTAAATATTGAATATTGAAAGATAATAGTCACGCTATTTGCTATTTGGATAATGAACATTGAAAGATAATTGCCACATTATTAGCTATTTGGATAATGAACATTGAAAGATAATTTCCAAGATATTTACCATTTAGATAATGAACATTGAAAGATAATTGCCACGTTATTTGGTATTTGGATAATGAACATTGAAAGATAATTGCCAAGATATTTACCATATGAATAATGAACTTTGAAAGATAATTGCCACGTTATTTGCTATTTGGACATAACATTGAAAGATAATTGCCTCGTTATTTGCTATTTGGATAATGAACATCGCGTCTAGGCAGGAATGTTTGCATAGAAAACATTCAGTTTAGGAATCCACAGACTCACCATTTATCCCACCCATCCAATATCTTCAGAAGACCGATGCAGTGGTGAAGTAGAAAAAAAAAAAAGCTTGTCTATTATTTTACGAGTAATTATTGAGACTGAACTTTGATTTATATAGTATAGCAGATTTCTATGTTATCCTGTTCCATTTAAAACCAGCAATAAGAAGATCATTCAAGTTTCAATCTTCAGAGTGAGTGATGCGTGTCTAGTGGGTAAATGTTGAGAAATAAAGAAAGAAAACTTTGACAACAATAAAAAAAAACTCACATCTAAAAATATCAAAATCTGTATTACTTTCTAAAGCAAGATTGTAGAGTTACTTCAAACCAATCTACAAGTTATAAGAGACACCCAAGAAAACACAATAGGGGAAATGTGAGCAGAATTATTACGTTTCATATCATAGCTATATTGCAACAATTACACTTCAGTGTATGCTTTTACGGTGTCCACTTGATTCGCAGACACCCGATGATATTCTGGAGTAAATAGAGTCCACGTGACTTCATCAAACGGCTCCTGTATTATAGATCTCCACTAGTGGGATTAACAAACGATACACAACAGGAAAACGAACAGGAAAGATATCTCTATTATAATATTTAAAATCCCGCGCTAATATTAATTAATAGATTTTTTTTACGTATTACAAATATGTTTTTAAGATGTAAATATAAAGTTTCAATAAAAAAAATCAATAAAATGTTCCAATATATTTTAGTACATGATTAAAAAATGCATTCTTAAATTGTTTATAAATTTTAATACATGTTGCTCTCCAGTGTTGGACATAGGCCTCCCTTCCCGATTTTTACAACTGTAAACTAACTAACCATCACGCCGTCTCCCCGAAGGGGTAGGCAGAAAGAATGGACTTCCACACTTTTCTTTCCTGACATATTTCTCTCGCTTCCTCAACATTTATACATCGTGTCATGCACGCGCATCGATTTCTCTGACTCCTCACATGGCCGACATTCAATATTTGATTTATTTGATCGTGCCGCGTTTTCCTCGGTCTTCCTCTATTTCTGATTCCATTAAAATATATTTTTTTTACCATTCTTTCCATATGTCCAAACCATTTTAATGATCCTTTCATTATTTTGTTCATGACACCATCATTCGCACCGCATTCACTTCTTATATTTTAATTCGATACTCTATCATACACAGAGTATCCACACATTCGTCTAAGAGATCTCATTTCTACTGCATTTATTCTACTTTCATCCTTCTTTTACCAGTTCCATGCTTCGCTTCCATACATAAGGGTCGGTAGAAGAACATCATTGTGCACTGCCATTCTAGTATATAAAATTAGAATTAAACACTTTTAAAACGTTGTATAAAACCACTTAATAAAGTGGTTTTATACAACGTTTTAAAAGTGTTTAATTCTAATTTTAAATATGTCAAACCACCAAGCAACAGCTTCTTTCCAAATGTATAGTATCTATCTGTCGCCACTTTGTGCCATTGACCTGCCATTTTTTTTTTATCAGATCATCTTGCTTGTAGTTTGCCCAGGTTACTGTGGCCGGTACTCAGTAGTTAATCCATTACTATGGTGTTACACTAATTAGTTATAGCTGCATCTGAAGAAGTCTATTCCGAATGCCCCTTCGTTCAAAAGACGAATCGTCATCAATACGGGATATCGTCGATAATACATTTCATGATCTCACTACTTACTTCGTTTTACCACTATCACTTTCAAATGTACATTTGTTATGGATTCTAGTATACTACTATTTGTCAACGGCTAACACAACGCCTTATTTAAATTGACAATAGGCTGATCAAGAATTCCAATTTCAAAATAATATATAGATTTTTAAACACTCGAAACATGTTTTTATCCACAATATACACACGTATGCTACAAATTATTTAATGAATAATCTTATTCCGTTCGGAATGAACGTTATCCATCTGACACCGTATGGCTTTCTTCTCTAAAGCATTCTGGAGCATTCATAGACAGTGTGTGATATCATTGAGAACAGAGAGGTTCGGAACAATTGGCTCCGAGAAATTTATTCTATACACGTTTTTGTCTGGCAGAATGCTAGAAGAGGTGGAGAATGTGAAACACACTGTTGGGAGTTTCAAAAGATACAAAGTACAGTCTTCGTTCGCTGTAAGTTGAGTGAGTTTTAGCTGGGATCAATGATAGATTAAGGTATTGTTTGTTAAGAGAAAAATATCCTAACAATAGACCAGAAGATAGCGTGTGTTTACTCATTAAAACTAAATGAAAAAAAGAGCTGTGCCAAAAGAAATCTTATATTACTCTGATGAAACTTGAGTACAAGCAAAACGTGTTGGCTTTAATATCAATTATCATTCCGTGATTAAAATACAAAGCGTTTCTTTTATTTTTTATATTTTTATATAACTTCAAAAAGTTTTCCATCATTCTTTATAGAAAGTGCTCTTATAAGAATTAGATCAATTTCTTTTAACTCGACTTTCACCGATCGCTTTTCGACATCTTCAATTAACACTTTGGCTGCGTAAAAAAATCGCATGCTGTAGCATTTTTTTGGTATTTTTGGTATTTTGAAAAATACCAAACCTTTGAAACCACAATACTTGAATTATATCTCAGTTGTAACAGCAATTGTAGACGTTCTGTACAATATTTGGTAGGTAACACTGAAAGCACCACATGAACACGGCTCCCGTGACCGACACGGGAGCCGTGTCCGACGCAGCGATCATGTTAACGGATTTTCGGGTGATTGCATCCTACAAGTATTTATTTGTAAATTTTGTCCTCTTCTTCTTCTACAACTTTTTGTACACTAGCGAGTAAGTTTTTACATGATTCTCTTCCTATGAATCTAAAAACCAGCTATCTCTCCATAGTTTTGGGGATTTTTTTTTTGATCCTTGTATACAACAGGTCGTTTGAACCCAATTACTGTATACAATTTATTTTTAGCTATTATATTGATTCTCATGACATGTGATAGATAGCCAATCTATCGCCATTTTATTGTCACATGAATTCTATACCAGACCAATGACAGTGTGACAATCACACTGCCATCGCCGGGAATCGAATCCGGGACCTTGAGAATGGAAGTCTGAGCTCTTACCACTCAGCCACAAAGGTCGATGTCATCGTCATTTCCTTGGTGGATGTCATCCATATTGTATTCCATGCAGAGCAATGTATGGAATCCTTCATTCTATGGACATGTTGGTACCAGTACCATCGATGTTGTCGCTCACATCTTTACCCCTCGAACTGTGGTGTTCTTTATTCGATCATGCAGAGTTTTCTCATTTGTAAATTAGTGAAATGAAATATATAATTTTTCAGCGTCCATTCATACATAAAACACCCTGACGAAGCTCCGGCGGGAGCGAAATCGGCTGGTTTGATAAAACAATAGACTGATAAAAAAACAAATTGAAAACGTTTTTAATTTATTTTTCATAATGCCACATCATAAATTAAGTGCTTCACGCGAAAGCCCAACATATTTCTGTTTAGAATGTTCACTAATTCTAAGCTTAAAAATTATAAAGTTTCATTGTTTTTGTAGAACTAAATTTTTAACAAAAGATAATACGATTCTTAAATGTATTTGCATATTTTATGATATGAATAAAAATATGGTTAAGACCGAAAGAGTTCACGTGTAAACACATAAGCCATAATTTTTAAACAAAAAAAATGTTTTGTTTCATCCCTCATAATCTTTTACACCATGTTTTAACTAGTGACATAAAAATATTTACACACCTTCTAAAATAAAATAAATTGCGCTTCGCAATAAGAACAATTATTAAAGGTACCCTCTCGAATATTGTACGAAACACCTTTCCTCTGTTTATGTTTTTATTGTCGTGTTGCTTGTTGCAGTGGGAAATTTATGTTCTTTGCTCGTGTTGTGAGATGCTGGATATAAATACGAGATGATTCACAATCCCTGATGAAGTTATTATTAGTACAACGAAGAACGTTGGACTGTGGAACAATGCGACGAGACACTATAACAGAGATAATGCCACCAGGGCCGGATGAATATAAATAAAAAAATATTTAGTTTGACCAATGACGAATTGAATGTCGAATAGTCGCGTGAGGAGTCGGAGAAGTCGACGTGCGTGCATGATACGACGTATGAATGTTGAGGAAACAAGAGAAGTACGCCAGGAAAGAACAGTATGGCAGTCCATTCTTTCTGCCTACCCATTCATGAAAGCGGCGTGATGGTTAGTTAGTTAGTTAGTTAGTTAGTTACAATTTGATAGTGCCTTAGAAATGCGAAACATTTCCATAAATTATAATAAAACTTCTAGAAAACACATGTTTTAATTCGTATTAAGGAAAAACAGTGTTTTAATATATAAATAAAATCGTCATTGTAAAATTCCGCAGCGTTTACGCCTTAAGTTGAAGACCTTCAAGAGTGACAAGGGCCATGACTGCCACACCAAGCGTCTCGGGACACTGTCTTTGGTTTGGTGTAAAATTCACATGACAATAAAATGGCGATAGATTTTCTATCCATCACATGTCATGAGGATTAATATTATATAATAGTTTATAACAAATTATATACAGTCATCAGGTTCAAACGACCCGTTGTATGCATAGTTAGTTATAAAATTTATGAAATAACTGTTATATAATATATAATAATATAATAACAGTGCTTTCAATTCAACTGTTCATTTTTATTCATGTTTGTACCTAAAACATCAATCGTAACTAGGATACATATGCGAATATTACAAATTTAGATAAGCCAAAGATTAGTGCATTCGTGATGGAAGGGGAGTCTGAAAGATGGGGGTAGCAAGAGTGGGGGGACAGAGGAGAGGTGGGGGAGATATAGAAGGACAGGATGAATTTTGATACGACAGGAGATTACAAGGAACAAAACTAACTAGGCCATTGAAACACCACCGGAATAAACAAACAGATACTATACAAAGGTGGATATATCAGTAACACAGGTAGTTCACGAAATACGTACAGGCGTGTATACATGGTGTTCTAAACTAAAACTGAATTTTTATTTATTTATAGGTTTCCGAAAAAAATGAAAAACTTGACAGTCTGCGATTTAAGCGTAAATGGGGACATTCTGGAACAAATGGATGAATTTTTTAACTAACTAACCATCACGCCGTTTCTCCGGAGGGGTAGGCAGAGATGATGGATCGCAACATTGTTCTATCCTGATATAACTCTCAGATCAGAGAAAAAAAATTAATTCTTAAAGATGAAGAATGTAGTTATCGCATGATGTAGGAAATTTGAAATTTGAAAAATACTTTTGTCCTATTTTTTTTAACCATCGATTTTTTTTTTAAATTGTAAAAACAGTATCGTGCCAACCGTATCGAAAAAAGGCAGTTTTGGAAAAAAGCGTTTAAAGTTTGGAATCGAGTTTCGCGCGATCTAAGTCTCATAATGTGTTATACGCACACTTTCTCAACCAATGATCCCAGCCTTGTACAATTTTCGACCATTCATGAAGTCGATTTCTAATGATTTATTGGGTACAAAAGAGTTTTCATAATGTGGGCTTTTCCCAGATAATCAGAGTTTGTCTGCCGTCTATCGTTCATTCGTCCGGCCGTATCGATTTAGTCGGTGCGTCACAAAAATAGCTGTAACTTTGAAAAGATTCAGAATTTCAAAAAATCCTCTGAATGTCATATTCTTAAAGGTTGAAATTTTAAAAATATGCAAAATAAAAGAACAATAGATAGATTAAATATTCTGTACTAGAACACAATCACTGTATAACCCTACAATAAATGTTCTTGTATCCAAAAAAAAAGTATGATAATAAAAGGAGAATTTATAAATTTCACTATTGTATAGAAAACGTGATAGTTTTGAAACACCTTATGATACTTACATACGTTGGGTAAGACAGATATGAATGAGAAGATGACAAAAGGCTGACACTTGTCTGACATAGGAATGCCACAATATTGGTAAATTAATGATAAGACTCATTTTTTTCCTAGAAGGTAAATAACAAAGGGAAGTAAAGATCTTCGAAGCTATTATGAATAGAAAGTTTTAAATGATCTATCAGTGTTCTCTGGGTTCTTAGTGGATAGTATAGCAATAATTAATACGAATGAAAACGTTGATTTTCTAGTAGTTTTATGTATATGAATGACATATTTCGCCTGTCTAAGATATTATCAAATATTAATTTAATAATGCCTTATTAAGGCGAAACATGTCATTCCCATATTATATACGAGTAGTTACACTTCTAAAAAAACAAACGACTATTAAAACAAATTATTTAATCATTTCTAATTACGTATTATACTCGTACATAGTTATAAAAAAATCAGCAGTACACAATGGTGTTCTTGTACCGACACTTATATATGGAAGTGAAGCAGGGTACTGGCAAAAGAAAGATGGAAGTAGAAATGAGATAGAGCGTCAAAAACAAATACATGAAGTGAATTCAGTATGAATGAAAGTGTGATCAAAATAGCTTATGGGTCATTAAGATGGTTTAGATTCATTAAAATAATGTATGAAGAATGGTAAAGAAAGTTCTAATCAAACCAACTAACCATCACGCCGTCTCTCCATAGGGGTAGGCAGAAAGAATGGACCGCCACACTTTTCTTTCTAACATACTTCTCTCGTTTCCTCAACAATGTGTGGAAAATCTGTGTACGAGTATGATAGAGTGTCGAATGAAAATATTGTGTAAAAGAAGTGAATGAAAGTGTTATTGACAAAATAAAGAAATGAAACATTAACATGGTTTGGAGACATAGAAATAATTAATAAAGAAAAAATGGTAAAAAAAGTATATATTCATGATATAAATGGAGCTAAAAATAGAGTAAAACCAAGGGAAACGTTACACGATCGAACTAAATCAAAAATTGAATTTCGACCACGTGAGGGGCCGAAGAAATCGACTTTGGTGCATGGCACGATGTATGAATGTTGAAGAATCTAGATAAATATGTCAGGAAAGAATAGTGTAGCGGTTCATTATTTCTGCCTACCTCAAGGGGTACCTTTGGAGCATAGGTTTCCAATATTTTCTGGGCCACCGCCCCCTTTACAAGAAAAATAAACGTGCAATGCCCCCCTCCCATAAAATTTTTTCGAAATATGGGAAAATGATTACAAAACATACAATAACAAAATAAACCAATATTTAAGTTTAATTTGCTTTATTAGTACCTATGCGATAAGCGTGGTTTTTTTTGTCTTTTTAGACTATATTTTATTATCTGCCCACCCTCTCTATTTTTTCTGGGTCTTTTACTGCCCCCCTGAAAGTCTCAAACGCCCACAATGGGGCATTATCGCCCACTTTGAGAAGTGAGTTTTAGTTATAATGTTTGAAGCAGTCATGATTTAATTGTTAGAACACATGTTGAATGCATGACACAAACTATTAACAAATGCTTGAAAACGTATTACATAACCGTTGAAAAGTCCACCAGCCGTCCCTGCAAAACGCATTACAAAGTGTTCCGAAAACCTGAACCGAAATACTCACAATAAAAGAAATGAGGGCCACAAAAAAATGTCACCCCGCTATGACATGTTTGTCTTCCTGCTTGTCACTAACACACCAAAATTAATATAGGTTATTTGTTATGTAACCAACGCAACGGGCGTAGGGGAGTAGTATACTCTAACACATATTCTCCATAAATATAGACCTTTAAATAAAATATGACATTATTAAAGATATTTTTCTAATTGTATGAAAAATAAACTTTTTAATTTTAGCATAAATCTGTCTAAATATGTTGGTTTAAAATGTTAGTTTAAACTTCTGTTTTATAGAAGTTTGATAACATTTTATGAGAGGGATATGTGTCGCCTTGCTAAGGCATTATAAATGGGTTTTTTTTTTATATGTATAATGCATAAGCGAGGCGAACAATGTCATTCCCACAAAATATAATTAAACTCTTGTAAAACTGAAATTTTGAAGAATGTTAAATATTAAATAATGTAAACAAAAAAAAAAATTATACAAACTTTCTTTATTATCATGAATTTAGTGTGCTTCCACAAAGCAAACTAAATACATGATAATAAAGATATTTTGTATAAATTTTATTTTTATTTTTATTATTTAAAATGAAGTTCTACCAAGAAATTTCAATTAAAAACATTAATTATGTTAAATATTGTTAAAACATTGTGTAAATGGTTTTATTGTATATGAGTAATTAATGGGAACAAACATGTATCTTTCCTAGTTTATTATATTTTATACGAATGACATATCTCATGTTGCATTATTGCACGTCCCAGTGCGCTCTAGGTATAATGCCTTAGAACTGTAAACATGTTATTTTCATGAAATAAAATAAAACTTTAAAAAATATATACTTTTTCATTCACGTGATTTATTGAATATGGACTATTACATCATTGCTCAAGTAATAATAAATAATGTATATGAGAGTAACGCTCTAAGCCTGGCTTGGATTTTTGATAATAATGTGGAAGTAAAATTGTATTAAAATCAAAATACCAAATTACCGAATTACCGAATTTATTTATCTGGGAAGCATGTTTACAAGATACTGAAAAATGGAGAAAAACATCGAAGGGTTGGTACTGGGAACAAAATAAATTGCGCTTTAAAAGTCATCATTTCAAATAGAAATATATCCACTGAAATAAAGATGACAGTACATAATGGAGTTCTAGTGCCAACCCTTATGTATGGAAGTGAATCTTGGAGCTAGCAAAATAAGGATAAATGCCGTTGAAATGGGATAACTGAGAATAATGTGTTAAAAATGATATAGGATAGAATACCGAACATAAATAAATGCATATATAGCGACATAAATAAATGCAGTAGAAATGAGATATCTTAGACGAATGTGTGTATACTCTGTGTATAATAAAGTGTCGAACGAAAATATGAGAAGTAAATACGGTACGAATGATAGAGTTATGGACAAAAAAATTGAAGGATCATTAAGATAGTTTCCACACATGGAAAAAATGAATGAAGAAATAATGGTAAAAAATGTATATGTAAACGATGTAAATGGAACTAGAAATAGAGGAAGACCGAGGAAAACGTAGCACGATCGGCCACGTGAGGAGTCAGCGAAAACGACGCGCGTGCATGACACGATGTTTGAATGTTGAGGAATCGAGAGAAATATATCAGGAGAGAAAAGTGTTGCAGTCCATTCTTTCTGCCTACCCCTTCGGAGATTTGGCGTGATGGTTAGTTATTTAGTTTTTTTTTAAAGGATCCCTCAGATGCTATGTACATATGGAACGAATGGACGAGAAAATGATAAAAAAAAGTTGTATAGAAGCAGTGCTACTGGTAAGAGTAAAAAATTGGTATATTACTGATGGAATTAGTGTCCCAAACACGCCTACAAAAAAAACTCGATCGCGTAGGTACCTACGTACTAATAAATATGTATTATAAATTGCCCGAGAAGGTACCCCTAAAAGGGATTGGAATTCAACAAACGCGAGTTGTACGAATTCGTTCCAGACTGAGGTTAAACAAACTGACTTACGCTCTATTATTTCAACAGCTGAAACGAACAATGGCTGTGAAATGAACGAGAGTCGTGACGCCATATGTGAGTGCTGGGTTAAGTTCAAATAAAAAATTGCGCTTCTGTGTTTGCCACCTTTGAATAACGATGTTTATACGCGCGTGCTTTAAATACTCATCCGTGACGGATATAGCTCATAGGAATATAACTTTTTGAAAGCTAAGGCATTAACACTGTGGAATTCCATAGTAATACACTTAGGAAATTGAAAATAACTTTGTTTATCATCCACAAAATATTAAAAAACACGACATGTTTAGGAGGATACCTCCATCTTCAGAAGTAAATTTATAATAAAAACTAAACAAAGAAAGACTCATATAAAAAACGCATTTAAAAAACTCAATAATACCAATGATGAAAAAAATACCATATAAAATTCGGACGAAATGGGACGGGTAAGGTTTAATATTTATATTATCATTAAATGTATTGGTTAAATTATGCAGAACTGATTGTGAGATTAATTTTTAAATATTACTAAAGTTAAAAAATCTTAAAAATTAAAATAAAATTACATATATCTTATTTAATGTTTTTCAAATCCTCTTTCCCAAGTATAGGATAAATAGAATAAATCAAATATTGAATGTCGGCCATGTGAGGAGTCAGAGAAATCGACGCGCGTGCATGACACAATGTATGAATGTTGAGGAAGCGAGAGAAATATGTCAGGAAAGAAAAGTGTGGCAGTCCATTCTTTCTGCCTACCCCTTTGGGGAGACGGCGTGATGGTTAGTTAGTTAGTTTTATTAATGTTTTTTGCATTTTTTTCTTCATATTATAAACTAACATCTGTAGGTTGTCTACATAGTGTAAAATCGTGATTGTTTCATAATTAAAAAATAAAGTTTTTACCATCGGATGATGTATTGTGGCTTCTAACGATGCATTGTAAAAGAGAAGTCGTGAACACAAACCTGAAACAAACAAAAACACAATGTATCAATTACCCAGCAATATATTTATACAAATTTTGAATATCACTTTTTTATTTTTTTTTTATTGATATTTTGTACACAGGATTTATTAATGAAGACAATTAAAAATGCTACTCGTATAATAAGAAACACACTTTCCGTAAATTGTCATTAAAAAATATACATTGACTAAATACATTAAAAAATACTATAAAGTACATTACGTAGTCATTGTTTATTGAACGATGATGCGAAACTCGTTATTTAATAATTAAAACTGATGAAAATTTTACAAATTTGATAGGAATTTATCAATTGGAAACATGTTATTGACAACAAATATTATAAAACTTCTAGAAAATAGAAGTTTTCATTCGTATTAATTGGAGGCTGGCTAGAACAAAAGTGCAAAGTGGTTTGAACATAAAACAAAGAAAAAGAGAGAAAGAACTAATAATTGTTACATACCTATGTCATGCACCACGGATGGGATGTTTAAACTACACTATATATTATTCAATCACTTTGCACATTTGCACATTTATTGGCCTTTATGTTTAACACCATTTGCGATGAAAATATAATTTTTGACTCTTTTGATACTTAATATAGCCATCAATTATATTAATATTTGTTCTTTAAAATGAACATCTTTAAATAATGTTTTTACGTGATTACCTCAAAGGTATGTATTTTTTAACATGTACGATCATTTCAATAAACTGAACTCACAAACACTACAAAAACCAATAATAAAAAAACAGACAAGCAAGTCAATGGTATGAAGAGAAAATATGCATAAATAACTGACAGTAGAGCACGAACAAATAATTGACAATCGAATTTTAAAAAAAACTCCAAATCGAATACGACAGGTTTGAAATAATACATAGACAAAAGTCTTTGTACCTACTCGTAAAACTTTATTTAAATCTTTCTCATAACAAAGGGATGTTTCTCAAACTATTTCCATAAACACAATAAGAATTTTCTATTAAGTAAATATTTTCTTTTTGACATAAGTTCATTGTTTTGAACCAAAACTCGAGAACAGATAGTCACTACTTGTTCATTAAGAAACTCGGGAGAATTCGGAGAGCATTATAATTATTTCAGGTGGTAAGGTAATTTAAACTTAAAGTTTCAGAGAAGATATTGGATAAGTTTCATGGACTGAAGAAAAAGTGCGAGAGATGGAATACGAAGGAATATTACAGCTCTTTGTAGAAATAATTAATGGTTAATATTTTGATAGTAGCTATTTGGTAGTGTAGGAAAAATAAGTAAATTTATGAAAAATCAGCGTCTCAAACATTTTTTCAAAATTAAAGGTGACTATGGAACTTGTAAATTTCAATAGTTTACTCTTACAACTAATCACGCCATTTATCCGGGGAGGTAGGCATAGAAGATGGACCGCCATACTGTTTTGTCCTGACATACCTCTCGAGATCCTCTATATTCTTACATCGTAACATACACACTCGTCGATTTTTCCGACTTCGAATGTAGCCGTATTTTAATAATTTGTTAATTTGGTCATATTATGACTTCCTCGTCTTCTTTTTCTACTCACACTGCTTGTTTACAATTTTTAACCATTCTTCCCTAATTCCAAAAGTTATTATTTTTTTTAAATATCTATCAATTTAAATAACCATAATAAATCAATATAAAAATATATCAATTCAAAAATCATTTACCTTGAAATATTAAAGGCATATTTTAGTAGTATTAAAACACAACAACTTATTTATTTTCAAACAAATGTGATTCTGGTGACCGATAACCGTATTCAATATTTTTCACTTAAGAAGAACATTGACTACTCGAAATTTGTATTTAAAAATCACTTTATGAACATCTTTGGCACGAAATTCGTCAAAATTGAAATTTATTAAACATAAAAGAAACAACTGTTAAATTAAAAAAACTTTGTTTTGTGTATCACAATCGTATTTTTATTTTTCGCGACAGCTGTCGCGAAAAATAATAATGCAATTGTGATACAGAATTCAATTTTTTTTTAATTTAACAGCTTATAATGTTAAAGTATCATAGTGTTTCGGCCAAAACAATGGACTGTAAAATAATCTACTTAATTAATTATGTAAAAACTTAAAAACTTTTTTTTTTTAAATAGTGTGCTTTCAGTTCCTCGTTTAAAATAAAATAACGTTATAGCCCATTCAAACACGCGAAAATTTTTAAATGTTTTTATATTGAATAAGTGGGACTTCCGGATCTTTATTAAAGCCTCATTTAAATAATATATTTATGCATATCTAACACGACATCAAAAAGTTATTCGTAAATTGGCCAATAAACCTACTTATAAAGTTATGAAGACGAAAAATTCGCCAGTCGAGAAGTTTTTATGCAAATTAAATTTACGTAAAATTAGGAATAATGTATTCCAATAAGTTTACATTTTTACTTTTTGCTAACTGAAATTACCATTTAAAATATTTAATTTTATATTCTGAATTTCTTCACATTTCCGTTTCAGGTAAAACGCTGTAATATACAATAAGTTCGATGTATAAAAATAAAGTTTAATTATGCGCATAAGAGACACGATTTGCGTATGCAGCTTCGAATCACATACGAAAACTCCAAATCCTGCAAAATAAGGCTATCCGTTTATCGCTTGGTGCGCCTTCGTTGACCAGGATCACACAACTGCACCTAGAAACGGGATTCCCGATGATAGATGAATTCATTCTGAATCTTGCCGCACGTTTTTACTAAGGACTCCCTTCACATCCTAACCCCACAATAAAAGACCTCTCAAATTACGACCCAAACACCTCCAGCCGCCACAAGCGCCCAAAATCGATCCTCCTTCAGAGGAACACTCCGAGCCACACAAATCATGCCCCCGCATAAATTAACAACCCACCAAATCACCTTCCAACAATGTTCCCATCAGACCTAAGAGTAATAGCCACATGAAGATCCAAGTCCAAGTCCAAACGTTGCATATTAACCCTTTACACTCCTTAATTATAAAATTTTCTTGATTATAAAAAAAAAGTTAAATGTAACAACTGATGATGCCAACATCGGTTGGCGAAATAGCTGCCGCGACACTCCCAAAAAGTGAACAATAAAAATTATGATGTCATAACAGATCACTAACGGCTTTATAAATTAACAATTAAATCTAATATTAATACTCGTAATTGATCTAAACACTTCCTACAAGTTTTATTTCAGAAATATGAAACTGCAATATATTAATGTAATGTCTTATATATCGCGTGTCCCATTTTAGAACATTTGGAAAGCATAAATGAACTGAAATGGTGGAATCACCAACTTGATAAACATCGCAACGCCTTCGTTCTAGAACGAAGGAATGGATGGAAAGAAAACATTTCAAAATTCGATAAAAAAATTACTAGAATGACAATTTCTATGCAACTATAAAAATTTTAATGAAAGTATAATTTTTATTTGCTAATTGCATAGATTCGACTTACTACGTTTCGCAAAATAAAAAATAGTAAAAAAAAACTAACTAACTCACTAACTAACTATCACGCCATTTCCCCGGAGGGGTAGGCAGAGAGGATGGATCGCTACAATTCTCTGTCCTGGCATACCTCTCGAGATTTCTCTACATTCATACATCGTACCATGCACGCACGTCGATTATTCCGACTTCGAATGTGGCCGCCTTTTAGTAATTGATTAATTTGGTCATGCCATGTTTTCCTCGGTCGTCCTCCGCTTCTATTTCTACTTGTGTACAACTTTTTAACCATTCTACTTTCTTTCATTCGTTCCATATGTCCAAACCATCTCAGGGATCATTTTTTAATTTTATCCATGATGCAGTCATCTGCCTTACATTTCTCTATTATTTCATCGTTCGGTATTCTATCATTCAATGTTTTCCTGCACATTCTTCTTAGTGATCTCATTTCTACGGCGTTTATCCTGCTTTCATCATTCTTTTGCCAGCTCCAAACTTCACTTCCATACATTAGGGTTGGCACTAGAACTCCATTGTGAAAAAATAAAATAGAAAATAGTATTATAGAAGATATCTTTTTATATAATCTTATTTTTCGTAAGAACCATGTCCCGATTATCTAGTAGCTATCATCATCATCATCAGCTGTCCCTCGTGTCCGAGGAAGACTGTCCTTCACAGTTGTGGATCCGCATGTGGTTAAAGAGCCAAATCCTGGACCTCCGCACTCTGGGGCATCGATATATTTATGTAACTTTATATTTTTGAAATAACAATGTAGAAATTAAATAGGAATTTATTTAAAACATAAATAAAAAATGCGTTAAAACATTGATTATGGCTATCTATATATCTCAGTTTAAATACATTGATTAAAATTTCAAGTCCACGTCCAAATAAAAGTGAATAAAATTTATTACTGTTAAAATTTAAAACACTGTTATAAAATCACAATTTCTTATTATTTACTGAGAGTGTCGCGACAGCTGTTTCGCCAACCGAAGTTGGCATCATCGGGTGTTACAATAAACTCCAGTTTATTGTAACACCTGATGATGCCAACATCGGTTTGCGAAACAGCTGTCGCAACACTCTCAGTAAATAAAAATAAATTGTGATATTATAACAGTGTTTTGAATGTTAACAGTTTTAAGGTTGAAGTATCATAGTGTTTTGGCCAAAACTATGGACTATTGAATAAAATTTGTTAAAATTCCTGTATAATATGAATATCCTGTATACTAAATTTGAGCGGTTTCGACAGCTCGGTGCCATCTTAATTTTCTTGGTGAAAAGGTACTTGCGATTTATTAATATTAGCGAGCATTTAAATCGAAGAATCGATCATTCTATTCGATCAGCCCATCTCTGCTGGAAACAATGGAGAACCGGCAAGGACCATATTGGGTTAGCGTAGGTCGGCCGTTAATATGGCGCAATCAAGATACGCGGCTATGAATAAACAAGCCCTGTTTTTACCGTGTTCCGAAGGTAATCCGAGCCGCGATCTGGATAGCTATTTCATAAAACAATACCATCAATCAAAAGCTACCGGAATCGGGGAAGTTCGGTAATACGGGGCGACCAACTAAATTAGACTTTGTCACGTTTGTTAAATTAAAGCTCAACTTTGAGCCGCCGTGTTTACGCAACTAATTATTTGAAGGAACCGTAAGTAGTGCTTACACAGTGTGAGCTTTCAAAGTTAGTCTTTAAAGACTGTAATAAGTTGAAATATTAAGTATTTAATGCATACAAAATCAAAAAAAGCGATAAATTGAGATAATCACAATTTAAAAAGCTAAAAATAAACATACTCGGTAAATTTAAAATACACTTCAATACTCCATATTAGACATTGGATTTTCACCTGTGGGTGGTTAATTCCAGGATTCGTATACAGATATAAGTATACATTTCACAAATATTTGTAATTATTCTGGTCAATTCTTTGGCGTATAAAATAGGAGTGATACTCCAGGCGACTTCTAAAACAGTGCGCTAGGAGGCGGTAGCCTCTTCGCATTGTGTTAATAAAGTAGTTTGCTAAATGCTAAACAATCATTCTCCATAGATGGCGTTAGTGGGTGGATTGTATAGATTAATCTTAAAAAATTAATTAGTACAATCAAATCTACATAGATGGTTGACTGGAACTGACACGTGAAGATAGGTATGGATTTGGAGTATATATACAACTTCCAAAAATGTATCATGCATGATCATAATAACAATGGTGGAATGGGGAATGTTGTAATTACATAAAGCGTGCGCTTAACCCAACCAATGACAGGTCATAAGTCCTGTAAACACCTTGATCATCCATATTCAGTTTCCAGTTTGCGTCTTCGTCTCTATTGAGATACAATTAAAAATTTGAATTAACCACCCACAGGTGAAAATCCAGGATTCGTATACAGATATAAGTATACATTTCACAAATATTTGTTTTATTAAAACTCAGGGATTTAAAAAAATAATTTCACGGCATGTTCCATCATATGTTACATCTGATAATCCTTTAGCAAAGCAAAACGTTTCATTTCCATATAATATAAAAATACTTCCAGAAAATTTATTATAGAACCATGCTTGGGCATCAAACATGCATCAAAATCTCATAAAAACTTTTTGCTTTAATATACCATATATAATATGAATTGAAGTTTTCTATTAAATGTCGGGTAGGCTTTGAAATATATTTCATTTTTATTTGAAAGATATATAGTTTTTCATAAAATTTGGGTATGCACTTCATGCAAGGATAACATTCCCTTGCTGAATACCGAAATGAAAACATTCGTAAAACAAGTGATTATTATTCCTGAAGGTACATGAATAATTTGCATAAAATTTATATTTCAATCAAGAGTTGTAATATTCCTTGGCGCCTCACGTAATTCGTTAAGAAGCGGAATGATTAATGATACGGGCGCCTTAAAAACTTAAATATGAAATAATAACGCTCATTTGAATTCGCAATGGCCCAGCGCCCTCTGTTTCGGTACATTCCTAAGCTCTGAAAGGTCGTCGGATAACTCTATCTGCCAAAACACGGGGTAAATGAGTCGAATAAAGTCCAAGAAGCGCCATTTGCATAATTGGAGTATACAGTTTAAACTGAAGAAAGAAAACATTACTGGGTCTTCATTGAATCACGCTCTCCGGCTGGGCGCATTCGAATCACTTTTATTTGCATTACATTACGGCGATTGCTTTCTGGCGGCTAAGCTGTTGTTTGCTACTACCACTTACAACATGCTGCTTAAGGCCGTGCCACACTATTTGAAACAAGCCCACGGTTGGTGTAGCGTCCACATACTGTTGTAAACAAGCTCTCCACATGTGGAATGCGTGTTTAAACGGTGGATTCACACGCATACTATGCGGGTCCGTCCACAAAGTTTGGTGAATTTTGGTTTCAAACAAGTGTCTACATAGTTTTAAACCGCCGGTGGAGACCGATGTGGAGAGATTGTTTAAAACAGTGCGGCACGGCTTTTAGACGTGTATGGCAGAAGCCAATCACACAACTATCACAATTTTATAATAGACCATAAAATCATGTACCATATTTTGCTTTGCTTTGTTAGATTAGGACATAGAAGCAGATTGAAATTAAACTGGATTAAGGGTGCCTGTCCACCGGAGCGGAGCTAGGTTGCGGAGCGGTGAACGAGGCAAAAATCCACCAATAGAATCCGAATCGGAGCTGAACGTCTGCGTGTCATTCCCATTTAATAATACTTCTAGAAAATTAATAGCCTTGCTAGGGCATCGAACATTTTTAATAAAATATATTAAAGCTAATAAAAAACTTTGTGTTTTAATATACCATATATAATATGAATTGAAGTTTTATATTAAAAGTCAGGTAAGCTTTGAAATATATTTCATTGTTATTTGAAATATAATGAGCGGAGATTTTATGCAATTCTATTGGTAGTATTTTACCTCGCTCATCACTCCGCAACCTAGCTCCGCTCCAGTGGATAGGCACCCTAAATGTGGCCTAGATACCCTTTTTACCTTTTGCTTTTTTTCTGGAATGGTTCATTCTCCAGCTAATGTAAGTCCTGCGTGGATGAGGGGCGGGCCTAGGGATTGTTTGAGTGAAGCTGACGAAGGGGCGCCGCTGCGTCCTATAACAGCTTATAAGATACAATAAAAATGCTAATCATTTAAAGAGATATCGTTCAAAGTTTAAAGTACATGTTGTACACAAACATCGTGAGTGGAAAAAGAAGCCGAGGACGACCGAGGAAAACATGGCATGACCAAATTAATCAATTACTAAAAGGCGGCCACATTCGAAGTCGGAATAATCGACGTGCGTGCATGGTCCGATGTATGAATGTAGAGGACGCCCGAGAGGTATGCCAGGACAGAGCATTGTGGCAATCCATCCTCTCTGCCTACCTCTCCGGGAAATGGCGTGATGGTTAGTTAGTTAGTTAGTTTCGTTCAAAGTAGCGAAATAGCATTTTTCTATATTTTTCAATAAATAGAATTAATAGAGAAAAGATATCAGTTTTCGCATATTCATTATTTTCAAGACTCTTTCAAAATGATCATCAATCATGAAAAATTAGCTGAACGGAAGCAACTTATTGGGGTTAATAAAAGGGCTCCCCTTGAAATGATTGAAAATGTTATTTTCGACCTCTCCCCCTATCGGCATTTTTTATGAATTTCTTACTCGACAAGACCAGAAAGCTAGAAAACAAATTTATGAAAAAATAACCTTTTTGCGTTCTTTGGTTATTCATTCTGTGACCTCGATAAAGAAAGCAACCCTTATTTTTTTATTGAATCCTTCGAATTTTATTGAATAGTTACGCGCTTTACATAGTTTACTTGAAAAAAATGTATTAGATCACGAAATCTTTCTTTCGGTGTACTTGAGTTATGAAATTCAATGTTTAACCACATAAATACATGTATGGACTATTTGAAGTGATTACATAGCAGATATTATAATAATAATAAGGATAAAAAAAAATACAATTATTATACATAATCGGATGACTTATAAAGTGATATTTTAATTAATAAATCCTGTCAGTCAGTGGCATTCAGATACATTATGGCGTCAATAAATTTATAAATATGATGTATAGATGTTCTAAATCAGAGCGATTAGAATTTATAGAACAATACCCAATGTGAAAAAAAATAACTCTTAATTATGACGAAGGAATCGGGTCTTGTCCAGGCTTGAACCCAAGTACCCTGGATAAGGAACTAAACGTTATGTTCCCTAGACCACCACCCGATATACTTATAACATTAGAGACATATAACAATATATCTTGGAAACGCGTATAATATTTTATTAATGTAACTAACTAACTAACTAACCATCACGCCATCTCCCTGAAAGGGTAGGCAGAAAGAATGGACTGTCACACTTTTACTGATGCGGCACTCCATCCTTCTCTTTTCGCTCCGCGGGAGACGCGGTGTGATGGGTTGCGAACCTCATCGCCACCAATAGGCATCTCCCGCGCACACTTCGATCGTGCAACACCCAGAAAATAAATCTAAAACAAATAATATAAAATCTACATATAAATAAAACTCAATGTCCCATCTGTGTGTCTCCTTCTTCCTCGGTGATTCCTGAGCTGATCCTTTTGAAATTTGGAGAATGGACTAAGTGGAATTCAGCGGTCGTCATAGGCATATTTTTGTTATTAATCGAGCTCTAATTAACTTTATAAATTAATCAATTAATTGAAATTTTTCGTAGTGCAAACGAATATAGACCTTAATGTTCGTATCACCTGAGTATCAATCTTTTGAGTCTATATTCGTTTGACATGGTCTGGAGAGAATTCAGTCTCCATGTAATTTTGTGTAGTGGCAACAATGTGTTTTTCTTTCTGACAGTCCAATATATTGCGTTTTACTTTGGGATGTATAATACTTAATACGTTTTACTTATTACGTACTAAAATAATTGGTTGTTTAATTGTTACAGTCTATTTTATTGGCATTATTTTAATGTACATTAATGCAGACAGGTGCTTCTAAATTATAGCGAGTATAATTTTTACGTGAGTGTCATTTTGAGGTTATGAACGACTTTAATTATATTTCTTTAATATATATTGGGTGTATTTACGCCATCGTTCAAATTGATCGCAGTTCAAATTATTTGTTAATTTTTACGTGAGTGTCATTTTGAGGTTATGAACGACTTTAATTGGATTCCTTTAATATATATTGGGTGTATTTACGGCATCGTTCAAATTGATCGCAGTTCAAATTATAAACGAAACTTTGTTTTCGTTATTAATTACTTCTAGCCGTTCGATTGATCACGTGGTCTCTGAGCTGTCAACTGAGCTGTCATTCCGAATCGAAACTTTCGATTGCGTCGCAATATTTTGTAAGTTAATATTTATATTTCTAATTCATATATATATCTTCAGGTTATTCTATTTTGCCGTTGAAATGAATGCAGATTATATTTCCGCATTACATATTTCAAAGCTGTAGTTATAAATTATATCGAATAGAGAAGAAATTAAATATCGTTTTACTTACGTATTATTTTAGGTTATGTTTGACTACATGAAAAAACGACCCGGCCATTGTTGCGTCATGATTTTAATTAGTTTTTAAAATACAAGTTGTATTATACTGGAGGGTTAAAATACAAGTTGTATTATACCATGTAGCCAATAAAATTAAAAATAAAATTTTATTTCTAAATTTATATCACTGAATTATGTTAAAATTATATTACATAAATTTGTTAAATTTTGGTTTTAGGTTGACAAAATGCCATACAAGCGGAAACTCATTGGAAGTCGTACCGCTTCGTTTGATGTCGCTAAATTGCAGATGTTACGAGGCAATGAAATTTGTCCTGAAGTTAGATCAACTGGCACCTTTCGGTTTCCAATTTCCGGTAATTGATGTAAGAAAATTTCAACTGATTGATTATTTGGCAGCTGAACACGCATATTTGTAGTTATTTTCAATGTTTTTACGTGTCTTCACAAATAAGGCTATTTCAGGCAAGCATTATTTTATTCTCTGCCGTCGATTAAGGATTTACAGGTAATGTTTCCTTAAAATCTCCTGCAAGTAATATTAATGCGTTTCCAAATGGTCTAATGTTTCCACGCAAATCTTACAATGATTGATTAAGAGCCTCGAGTGTTTTTTATGTGTGCAATTGTGCATTGATTCTTAAAAATATGTTTGGATTTCTGCAATACTTTCCCAATTCCAGATGCTTTTAAAATGTTGCATGCAGGAGTTTCAATCAATTGCGTTTTCAATGGCAATTTCAAAGCGAAATGAACAGTTCTTCCACTTGGTAACAATGTCGCGTCTATTCCGGATAACGCAAGGGCTAAGGCTATATGATTTTAGGATCTAATTGCTCTCAGAATCAATCAAATTAGGAACGTTTTATCTGTTCCTCTTGGCTTATCTATCATGAAATACCACCAGATCAGTTCGGTGATGGCATTCCCAATTTATCGAGAGATTTGTGAGTGATTCCCAAGCACAAATCTTCAATCATTATAAATGCTTCGTTTTAGATTTCTGCTGTGAAATCCATGTTCATATTTGAATTTTCCATACATATTCGACCAAGAATATCTTCGGCCATGTGCAATTTATATTTCTCCCATAACTCTGATCGAGATGAAGGAAAGCAGGCGGTCAGTATTATTGCAAACTATAGGTTAATTTGATTTGGGTGTGACGTGTAGCACGCGTCATCAATGCATACATCGCAGTGTCAGTCATTCTCCAATAACTTTAGAGCTTTACATGCACCGTGGGTGGCATGTGAAACACCATTGACAATTCTCAATTGTTGGAAAGGCGTCAGACCGGATACATTTACCAACAACATGCGTAAAAAAGAATATTCATCTTGATTGGGATGCACGGTGTGGTCCGCTTATCATAGTTTCTTTGAAAATGCCAGGTCGAATCGCCCTCCGCGCTTGCATTGTTCAAATGATTTTCTGTTCGCATTTAATGTATAATACGTAGACACTTCCAATACAGCAATATTTTTGCAAACGCGTCATTTTGACATAACAGGAAGAAAGCAGTTGTGTAGCCATTGGATTCAGGTACATTTGCAGCTGTGAAATAAACGCATTCGCTTTCTAGATGTACCGCTAAGTGAACAACAACCAGAAATCGTTAATGAATGGGAAATGAAAGCTTGCCATACAGCTTCATTGCTGCTTAGTTATCTTCCAACCTGATGCTGTGTGATTTCCTCTCTCATTTTCACTTCTTTCTGGATGCACAACAAAAATTGCATTTTTTAACGTACTTACAATTTTTTTTGATACATTTAAAGGAATTACAGTTTTCTACATTAATGTGCGCTTTATATGTTTTTGATAGCAATGGCGAATATGGAATAACCCACCGATTGTCTACTTCGATGTCACCGTTTCTCTTTTGTTTAGTTGCTAATTTACCACCATTTTCTGCTGATCTTCTATATAAAGGATATCCATCGTATCCTGTAATTGTGTTGGATACTAATACTCGAGGAACCGCTTAGAGCATTTTCCGTCTATCATGCATATTGAATTTGGAATCAGTGTACCACAAGGTCCATGAATCATATTTTTCATCAACTTCATGCAGATCCTCATGGACACATTCTACATCATCAATTGGGTTTGAAGTAATTTTGTTATAGTGATACATCCAGCAGCGCACAGACCCAAACATTAACTTTTACCATGAAAACGTACAGCTATTTTAGCTTTTGTCTGAAAACACGTGCTGTGATATCATGCCTATCCACCGGCGATTTTCCAGGAAGTAAGAGCTGTTGTATATCGTCCCAAGTAGTGACGAACATATGCAATTTCATCTTAAGCGTACTCGGGCATATGACGTGGACTACCTTTTATAAGATGATGCCAAAATTGTTAGTCATATTACCATCATTTACAACTTCATCTCGCAAAGAATGTATTCTTCAGAGCGAAGCTTAGTCTGATTAAAACAGATTAATATCGAATTTCTGTTTCTATTTTAAAATTTCAAAATGTGATGGTCTTCATAATCTCAAATCATTTATCGGTACGAATAATAGTTACTTGCGCTGTATTATTTTTTTTTGGTTCTTCGCCACTGATTGGATTTATTGTTTTAACGTCGAAACATATTGCCTAGCAGGTGTTTTGTCTGATGATTAACAGTCCTGTGTGTATCAGATGCCCTCATGTCAATTGCTGTTTTGAACAAACACATTAAATTGTTTTTTTGTTATTATTTTGTTAAGGACCTTTTAATACTGGTAGAAATTCTGCAGCGTGGATTCAATTTATCATTGCATTAACCGATGAAATACATTTGTAGAAATTTTTGTTAAACATCTAGGAACGGAAGCAGGGAGCCAACTGTACGATACATTTGCCCTTTTACTTTGAAAGTTGGCATGAATCGAGTTGTTTCAATTTCTGCACCAAACAACGTTATTTGAAAGCGTTATTTATATTTCACTATGTTAAAGGAAGTGCTTTGATTCGGCGGTTTATCCGGCAAGCAAAGTTTTTAATGGAGGTGGTTTTCCAAGTTGAAGCAGTTTAATTTTTCCGGTGGCGCAACATATGCCTTTCATTTCTCCATTAAAATTATTTTATTGATTCATATGTTGGTGTGTCGATGAGACTGTCAATGACAATAAGGTAAAATATAATATGCTTATTTTATAACACTCAATATAACGTATGTCTTACAAACGTGTAAAAAATAAATTTTTATTTACAGCAGATGACGGTGGCAGGGCAAAGATGGATATCATTTTAACATCATCGCCTATTTGGGATGAGACTGTCAATGACAATAAGGTAAAATATAATATGCTTATTTTATAACACTCAATATAACGTATGTCTTACAAACGTGTAAAAAATAAAATTTTATTTACAGCAGATGACGGTGGCAGGGCAAAGATGGATATCATTTTAACATCATCGCCTATTTGGGATGAGACTGTCAATGACAATAAGGTAAAATATAATATGCTTATTTTATAACACTAAATATAACGTATGTCTTACAAACGTGTAAAAAATAAAATTTTATTTACAGCAGATGACGGTGGCAGGGCAAAGATGGATATCATTTTAACATCATCGCCTATTTGGGGAAACACGTTAGATGTATTCAGCTGAAATTCCTGATTCAAGTGTTTATCCTCAATTGGCTGAAATTGTATCAAAAATATGATTCATGGTCCATGTGTATATGG